>OFHS01004567.1:0-13630 GCA_900245855.1 Calvadosia cruxmelitensis
TCTTGCCTTACAAACAAATCTTTGCTGAGTTGTCTGTTCAAGACGAGTTGGTGTTATACGGCGCTCGCATAGTTGTTCCTGCCGCATCTCGGGCAGCCATCCTCCATATGTCTCTTGCTTTGTCTCCTGACCCTCGACCATCACAGAGGCGGTCCTACATGTCGATAACATAACGAATAGGAATCAATGTCGTACAGCATTACAGCTTCTTGTATGTACCAATGATGACCAGTGGTTTTTGATCGGGTGAACGTTTACCAGGATCAACATCAACCTATGCGGTGACGGTGACTGGGCATTGCTATATGGCAGAGTGAGTAAGACGATTTTTGTTTTGTTTACAATACTAAATACAACTTTATTTCAATTAAACATACGGAAAATGATATACAATAAAGAAATGAAAATTTATGTTTTATACGATAAAACTTGTCTATAGTTATCTACAAATTCCTAAATAAAAAGATATGAACGTGAATCTAAAATTACCTAGAATGGTACGGTAACTTGGCTTGGTTTTTTATATAATTTTTGTAACAATTGTTCTTTTATTCTCAAATCAATTCACAAACAGTTCAACAATCATAAAAATGAGTCTACAATACAATAAAATCGCAGTCACGATCTGCCTAATAAATTTAAATGCTAAAATATACAATATTACTAAAAATAAATTAAACTATAATATTTACAAATTAAATATTTCCTGCAAGTTTTCCCCAGCACTTACGGTGCCGAGAATGCTTGTAGCATTACCCCTCTGGATTGCAATGCTTAGTCTTTGAATGAGGTAAGCCCTTGATCTAGTTTCTCCTGTGGCGTCGATAATTGTTTCCCTACACTGTGTATAAATTCTTTGGCTTCATCGCCAAAAGTGCCCATGGTTTCAACGCCTACCGGTTGTATATGGTAGTTGGCAGCAAGTGGAGTACTTTGTTGTTGTTTTTTCACCTCGGCTTCATTGGCTGCACTTCCTGCACCTGCTGCCGATTTTGAAACATGGGTGACAGCCATTGTGTCAACACAAGTTGGCTTGGTTACATTCATTTTCCTCTACTAGAAACGTGTCATGTGTGACCAATTGACTATGTGTGTTCACTAAAGCTAGGGAATGGCAATTTAAAGTGCGACATATCTTTAAGCCTCCTGTGTTTCTTTAACCAATTTACTCTATATCACTTTATCTAATAGAAATAAATATATGTGAATGTCAAGGACAATAATACTTTATACGATGAAATAATTTTAAATTATACTTTTAATAAATACGGTTAGTACTATTTACTCTTGTAAACTCCCATCCATCTATCTCGGATCCTTTTTAAAGAACGTGATATATAGTTATGGCTATTTCTGAGCTGTGTTTAGACAAGAGAAATTGTTTATCTATTTGCATTAGCGAAGAAACGTCACTGATCTACTGTAATATGCATCCGTCTAATTTATCTCAGCCCTTACAAGGCCCTAATGTAAATGAGCAACGATTTACCCAACTGCTTTAGTAACGTGGGTCACTTAGATACGCTAGATAAACATCAGTACTATAGAATGCTTCCTTTATTATCACTTTAAAATTCCACTAGCGGAGACATCGGCGGTATAGATAATTATAGACTCGGTTGCGAGTGACTCATAAACTGTCGAAAATGTTATGTGCACTTCCCACATAGCTCTACAATAAATTTCTCTTTACACAACCTATTATGCGCCGTAGAAAGAATCATCGCACTCGTATACGGCTTTCCGCCGTCCATGCCAGAACAATCAAAGTCACAGTACACTGGAGGGCAAATAAATTGCTGATCACTCACAACAATTCTTGATAGTTAGGTCAAGCGTACGTTCAAATTATTGTAAAAATGTGCATATTCTAAAGCGAAGAAAAATTTCTAGATATGTTGCGCTAACGTTTTCGAGGTCAGTTGTGCTAAATATGGTGCTGACCTGCCTTTAGCGTTAAAGCTATGTAGCTAATTCAAAGTAACTTTAAAGTTATTGTTCACAACGATTAGTCATTGAATTGACACCTAGAACTATACATTGCTTTTATTTCTGCTAAGTTGGCATTTTACATTGTGGTCGTTTGGAAAATAGGTCACTCATGAAAATGGCTTTCTAAGGGTGGGAACTCGAGTTCCGAAAGTAGAATTTAGCTACAGTAGATGAGTCAGACAATCACACTGCAGGGAACCAGACACATTGTCTCATTGAAAGCGTTGTGTTAAAAAACGAAAAACATTGCTCAATTGAATAGAAGCTGTAGTTTCCACTCGGGAAAATAATTTTCATTGTGGGTGATTCAGTCACTCAGAAGAACATTTCAAAAGAATGGAAATTTGATCGAAACCAAGGACTATAGGGTGCCAGCTGAATTGATATAAAGCAGTATTACATTGTTGAAAGGAAAATGAGGTTCGGATTCAATTCCCAGTTGACCAGCGCTGATCATTTAAAACACTCGGTCAATACTTGTGCAAAGGATAAATAGCTGAAAAATCAAGATAATTACACACGACCAAATATTTACTTCACTGGCTAGCAAAGAGTTGATCTTACATTTTGTCCAACCATGATCTTAATACATATCTCGTTTATATGTAGCATAGTTGTACTTGAATGCAGGGAATAAAAACTAGTCTGATTTGTTTTGCAATAGATTATATGAGAAAGGGTAATTTGCATGCCATCCAACACCTTTCGCTATACTACGTCAACATTTTCTTCAGACAATTGCATTTCCAAGTGGGTCTTTGTGGTTTGGATTAGGTTGTGTTCTACATTAAGTAGCATATTGGTATTGTTCGTGTTATGACTTATGAGATTTCGTAAGTAAAGCGGATGTGTTGAGGCCGGTTATTTACAATTGGAATTTGGTCTAAAGTTGCTCGATACCTGCAGTGCATTGTCAAATTGGTTGTATTCAGTGGCGGATTGACAAGTTTATTTTTGTAATTCGCGACAACTACAACTACAGGAGAAAAACAGTAGTTAGCTGCAACTCATTACAACTACTTGTTACATCCCTTAAAAAGTCGCCAATTACTTCGCTACAGATTACTTTCGGTTTCTTACAAAGTCAATCAGAAACAAACATTTCGATTTTTCATCATTATTCACAAAATATATGTCTTCCTAAACTAACAAAATTTTAATCGTTGGCTATATCATGCTACTTTTAAGTCAATTATATTTATATAGTTCTAATGGGCAGTGTCAATTCAACTTGCAAGCCGTTTTGAGGAAACACTGCGCTACCGTCTTGCAAATAAGAAAGTCCAGATGCAAATGCATGCAGAAAAAGTAGCTAAAATGATTGTCCTAAAACAGAAAATAGTTCGCGACAAGCAACGTTTCTGTAATTCAAAAGTAATTCGCTACAGCTGGCTAAAATTTACTTCCCTAAAAACAAAACTAGTTCGTTACAAGCGACCAACTACTTGTAGTTTGCTACTTTCCCCACTGTTTGATTCTATTGTATTACCGGTTGTACATATGCGATTCGGATGGGAAACCTTTCACTGTCACGAAATTGCAAACGTCTAGTTTTAGCACAATTGAAATACAACGGTTTTATCTGTCTTAAATATAACTATCATGGCCCTTTTCTCAAGGTATTAGCCACCATCTTAGATCAAAATAAAACCACATTAATGTTGAATAAAACAACCCAACAAAACGTGGCATGGGTCATACATCTCCTGAGAAAGAAGTTAAATGTTCTCACGCTTACAACTGTGATTGGCTAGGAAGATCATGAATAGCCCTAGCAGGTCCCAAGCGAGTATTGTTAGTCCATAACATAGTACCAGCTGGTCTGTGAGAAGAGAGGTCTATCGAATAACAAATTAAGCCGGGATATAAGATCAATACTGTTCCTATACTGCCTAGAAAAGCGTTTTACATAGGATGTATTAAAATAGTAAAAAGCTTTTGAACCAATTCCCCCAAAACAACAAAATTGAAGAATAATTGTTGTCTTCAATAAAATTGACTAAGTATTTTGGAAAACAACAACTACTGCAAAACAATAAACAGTAAGATTACCATACAGATATGATGTCAAACTGAAATAAAAATATATTCTAAAGCGATAAAGACATTTAATTTAAATTATCTCTACATTCCACATTTCCTATTGCAGGGCATCAGTTTTTGATAAACAAATTATGATGTCAATCATGTCATATACCTTGGACTGTTAGAACTTACGTAAATTGTTTCTTTGTATAGTGCATCCACAACTTGTTCAAACAAAAATCACAGCTACAGATAAATCAAAAATATATGAAGAGCTCTAGTCTATACCCTAACCCTAACCAAATTCATGGCACAGTGAGCTTCCGTCCGGATTTCCTACCTTGAATTCAATTAGAAGACTTTCATTTGATTAAAATCCCGCCAGGAGAAGACAGCTGTCCGAGACACCTCTGTTAAGGACGGTTAAGCCACACAGATTGCTCTGCAGGGTCAAGTAACGTCAATGTCACATTGATTTGCTTTTAAGATCATTTCCGAATTCTGTCATCTTGAAATTGAAAACATATACAATAGCACTACACTCAAATCTATAAAGAGCATACATATATATAGAAAAATAATGGAAAAAGAACTGTAGTGTACGGATCTAGCTTCAAATATGTAGTTATCAAATCTCTAACGAAATACGCAGAAATGCCTCCCTTCGACCGAAAAAAGAAGCCCAGCAGTCATTACCTATCAAGTTAACACGCCGTCTTCCCATATGTTTCCAAATGCAAAGTTTACTTTGCAAAGCGAGCGCTTTCTCCGCATGATTAATAGAATCCATGTTTACCTAAATGGTGTATCCCAATTTATGGCTTTGTTATCATTGCGCGAACTGCAAGGGAGGAAATATTGTATAACCGTTCTGACTGTTGCTACTATTAGGATAGCCCTCACCTCAACCGCGCAACTATAACGAAACGTATATGTTGTCATAGAGACAGAAATGTATGCATTCGAAAACAGTTGGATGTAATAAATCGCTAAAGCAGAAGCATTCTCTATATCCGCACTGAAGCAAAATTCAGTTATCGCCATTCGCCAAGGAAATAGTCGAAGGGGTTGCATGACTTCCTAAACTGCTAGGATGATTAACCATTCATTTATTGGAGAGGTGTTATAAGGTTTAATCACATAGCTATTTAACTTACATTATAAAATAGATAAGTTATGTTCTAGTAGGGATTTTGGAACTAGGACTAACGGTTTCAGTTTTGCGGAATTTCCTGAGAAAGAAAAATACGATATTTCAGCAAATAAAACAGGTCATTCAATTCAATCTCAATGAAAACATGGGAGCCCAGCAGTTTTCAATAATCGTATGGTTTGCACTACGTGAAAGTATCCTTTCGCATTCACAAACCACTTGAATAGGTCAATAGTGCACCGGAATCTTCTCAATAAAGAAACGAGTCCATGCCAACACACAATGCCTTGAGCTAGACAATGTGCGATTCCCTGCAATCATCATCACATGGGATGTCCTGGTAATTGTTGGAGTCCATTCAAATGAAACAATTTACTTTTTTGCGCAGAAGTATAAATGATCCAGCACATTCTCATTGCATTCACTTCTAAACAACTGTCGAACATCGTAGGGATATTCGAAGATCCACGATGGAAATTCTGTGGGTATTTGTTGTACTGGTTGGAGGAATATTTCCTTTTAATGTTCAATCATTGAGAATTTGTAAACATGAAGGCCTTATCTATGAATCCTCAGAGACACTTCCAGTTTCCTGCTCTGAACAACCAATTTTTGCGGATTTCAATGGTGATGGTCGCACTGATTTCTTTTGCAACGCTGATGGCAACAATGAAGATTATTATTACCTGAGCAAAATTGCGGGGGTTTTTCATACTCAGAAGAATGCCAGAACTCATGGCTGGTGCACTGCAAGTGAAGGAGTACTGATGACAGGAGACATCGATGGAAACGGACGTGCGGAGCTGATCTGCAGAGTCAATGATGGTATCAAATTGCAAATCAGCCACTTTCAAGGGAATGGATTTGCAAGCCCAATTAGTCTAAAATCCTATTTGGAATGTCCAATGACCAGCACCCTTCTTGTCGGTGATGTCAGTGGAGACAAAGCTGAAGATTTTGTCTGTGCTGATCAATCAAGTGGGCAGATCCGCATTCATTACAACGGTCGATCTCACCGACTTCGCCGTCATTATGATTACGGAGAATACGATCCACGTCAAGTGCACCAGAACTTGCATACTGGAATTTATGAAATGGAAAACACTTTCTGCATGGGATCACCAAAGGAGATTCTTCTTGGCGATATGAACGGAGATAAAAAGCAGGATCTGGTATGCGTGGATCCCTCAACTGGTGAAGTCCACGTTTCCTTTTCAGAATCTCATGGACACTTTGACTCAGTTGCCACTATGACTGCGGGGGCGGCATTGACTACTTGCATGACTACAGCATCGGAGCCTTATGATATATTTTCAGAAGACATAAATGGTGATCATGCAGCTGATTTGGTTTGTGTAAATCGTCAGAGTGATGGCTCTGCCACAGAGAACATTTGGCATTACGACAATGAGAGTAAAGACTTTGATGGAAGCGCCCCAGTAACTGTCACCATAACTGACTGTCGTCAAAATGATATATTTGATATGAGCGATTTCAATGGGGATGGTTTGAGTGACTTGATGTGCTTTTATGATGGAAGCGGAGCTCCCTTACTCGGCCATTACGCTACATGTGTGTCAATGTAGAAAATATATATGCTGTTGTTTGGTTTCCATCATTCAAGGATGAACTGTTAATGCTTTGTTTGCTTAGACAAACATGTTATCAGCAGAAACATATGAGTGAGTTTATTTCTTTTGATTGGGCTATCTTTGCTTATGTACATTTCAACGTAATCTTTCTGCCAGCGCGGCCTGAATGAGTCTGACTAGGTTTGCGAGCGACGCCAACTGAGCTTTAATAAGCATGGACAAGCTTTCCGCACGGCATTGTGCAGGTGCTCTTCAGTGAAGAAATAAGGAGTCTTTGCTATAGGAAGTTTATCACCGTCAAGCAATGACGGAGAACTCAAATAAAGAAAAGGTAAATGTCAATGTAAATGCAGCTGTTACTATATTAAATTATGGGGCATTGGGTTACTTGCAATTTAAAACATATTCAATAGCACTACACTCAAATCTATAAAGAGCATACATATTAGGGTGGTTAAAAAAAAGTCGACTTTCGAAATGTTACCGGGGTCAAGGCGAAACGTTGTGAAACATGGTAAACACGTTGCATGCAAAAGGAAATTCAATTCGAAGCAAGTTTAGAACTCTCGAATTGAGCTTGAAGTTTTGCCCTTTTGAGCCATTTTTCTCCATAGTGAGCCTTCTTGTGCGACTTCCGTTTTGACCACAAATCAGGTTGAATTCGTAAAACCGCAATTATGACGCCGTTTCTGGGCGTAATTTAACTATTTTACCCTTGCTAGAAAGAGAAATAAATTGTCTTTCTTATGCATTTAGTTATAGCGTTAAACACGTATAAAAACATAACAAACCGCGCCTTCAAACTCGCAACTTTGGTATATGAGCAAATTTATGAATAAGAGTTAAAACTGGCATCGATGGAAAAAGTTATAAGATATGACAACGGTTTCACGGGGTCTGCATATCATTTAGCTACATATTGATATCAAAATCAGTTCAGTTCGTAAAGTAGTTTCGGTAGAATTGGATTAAATGTACGGCAGACTAGCAGTTTTAAGCTAAAATCTGGTCATCTGGAATGATTTTTTGTGTGGTCGCCACATTTGCTCTATGGACGTAAACTTTGAACCGCTGAGTAGCTAAATGACTCAGGATTCGGGTAAGAATGTTTTATCGTTTATTGTCCTCCGATTTCTGTGAGTTAATTTAGTTTTACATAGCCCTACTTCAAAATCGCCCTTCGTGGCATCCAACTAAGGAGTCGCGGTAATCAAATTTCATGTGTGGGATCGCTTATCCAATTTCATGAAAGTGTTCTCGGAAGTCGATTAGAATTACGCAGCCATCTGTTGCCATCTAAATAAGTCTGTTTATCTGTTTTTTGCTCTATTCGTTGTGCGATGTCGTTCGGGTTGGCTTTTGCCTAGCGGCCGTGATGTGAAATCGTTCAGGAGGGAGAATCCATACGTCAGATCGTCATGCTATCAAGTGCAAATAGGCCATGTACGAGCTCAAACAAATAGAAAAAATGGCAGACGTTGTCTTCGTGTTTCGTTCTCTGTTATAATAAAGCGTCACACACTGGTGCAGTGTGTTTACCTGATCTATCAAGGACATCACATAAGTGACAGCAGCAACTTGCCATTTGAACAGCCGTTGCGTATCGTATTTCCATTCTGAGAACACCAGCCGCCGTAGGCGCTACACGAATCATATCTCTGAAGACGCCGGACGTTGCGATCAACCAATTCCAATTAAAAGCAGAAATGAAATAAGAACCTGCCTACGGGATTTCCATGACATGTTGACAATTTTTCACCAATATGTAAAGGGTTTCGCGAAACAACCGTACGTAGTCGCTACATGGAAACTGTTTCGGAAGCACTTCTTTTCTCTTGAAAACGGCTATCCTGCCGTTCATTTACCTTTATTCTACTAAAACTACTACATTACTAGCGATAGGCTGATTTTAATGAAAATATGCAAAAAGAATCAATGAAATTATCTTCACATTTTCAGCTAGCCGATTCTTCTGTCCGTGGCAATTTGACACTTTGTTCGGAAAATTTCTCAAAAGTCAAAGCTACGATATTTAAACTCAGATTCTCCGAGTTATGTGGCTGTTTGGTTGTCCGTCAGAGTGAAATAAAGGTTGAATAAGCAAACCACCGCCGTGAAGTTTGCAAGGAGAGTTTGCCACGACGGGCCGACTGGCCGAGAGTTTCAAGTTTGATGCTGGGTTGTCTGAAGACGCCTCGTGAAATCTGACTCCTCTCGCTGCTGATAATGATTGACAAGGCGGAGCTTTTGCATCTGATCGCCATCACCGCTAGTACGGTTCAAGTCGCTGTGCGGCACAACACAAAACGACGATTCGAGAGTTCTAAACGTGCTTTGAATTGAATTTCCTTTTGCATGCAACGTTTTTACCCTGTTTCACAACTTTTTGGCCTTGATCCCGATAACTTTTCGAAAGTTGACTTTTTCTGAACCACCCTAATACATATATATATAGAAAGTAATGGAAAAAGAACTGTAGTGTACGGATCTGGCTTCAAATATGTACCCAATACCCAATACCCCAATGGCTTGACTCCCTTGGGACCATCGACAATTATTAACCCACAGAAGACAACGAGATATATAATTATGTCCGATGGACCGCGAGTCGAACCTTGCATGCTTTAGTGGAAGACACACGTACCAGCCTCTAGACCACACGGACGATAGAAAGCCTTTTTTAGGAAAGCATTAACAGCTGTGTGAGCATATTGTGAAATATTCCTCTTAGTGACGTAAGAATAGTTAATTGACGCGACAGCATTGTCATGTGGGCTGTGCTTTGCGGTCACAGTTAATTGCAAACGTATCTCTGTCATTCGGTAGCACGCGTGTCAACAGCGAGAGGACTGTTTTGTGTTTCAAACGGAGAACTTGAGTTACAAGTTGGATTCGCACTAGCAATAATACATCGGGCTCCACGCCCTACTACTTCATCTCCTACGATACTTCAGTTGATGAAAGAAAGTGAGATCTGAAGCTCAACTTTGCATTAGACGTTCCCTTCCGAATACATACCTGTGTTAGTCTGGTGCACTTTAGCAAGGTGCTGCAGGCGGATCGATCGATGAATGAGCGGCGACATGGTGTCCTCGCTTATATGCATCGTGTCAACGTCATTGGTTTCAGACAAGGGCACACCCAGTAACAAAAAGCAGTTCCATTGTACAATTGCTGATAGGTAAAAGCTATAATATAGTGCCACTCTGCATCCAGCCAATTTGCCGAATTTGCTGTACGTTTTTGTTACGGTTCCTTTTTTAGCTATACTACTAATGTTTCGTTGTTAATATATTTCATTCAGTTAAAACTCCACAGTCAATCCTTGAATGAGCATAAAACAACAATGAAATTTAACTCAACTGATTTCTCATTAAATAGACACTACTAATGAGTTAATGCTTAGCATTTCTCTACGGATACATTGTGGGGGTACCTCCCTAAATATGCAATGTTACTGCAGGTTAAGGGATTGCAAATGGAACACAAAGAAACAATTATGGTGTAGCATTGTTATTATCATTGTGTAAGTTTCTGCATGTGACCAGGACAGTCCGGGGTAAGTGTATATTACAGAAGGTATTAACATTTTAATCAACACTGCTTCATAGGTATCTTTAAAATCTTTGTAAGAGGTAACTGACAAGCTGTCTTCTTTCTTTTCAAGAGAATCACAGAAGGTGCATGTCACTGAAATGTGAAATGCTACTTCAGTGTCCTTGATCGCTTGTCTCCATGGGTCAACCAACCCCTCATGGCAGATTGTTTATAACAAGCCTTGAACATTAGAGTTTGATCGAGATGTTTTCTTCCCAAGAAAGTGCAGTTGTCGTTGATTACAGAAAAGGACTAGAAGTTGTTATTGACCACAGAGGGAGTCGTTTGATATCAATTCAACAATTTGAACTGTCATTTCTAGACACCATGTCTGCCAGAACTGTGATTTAACTATTTACTATACTTGCATTTTGGCGATCACATCATCATCATGCAAAATATCTTTGCGATTGTTTCTGAATTTTTGTAACTTCTTGCCTCAGCATATCATGGAAACATGTTGTATTCTTAGGATAATAATAACTTAATTGGCTGTACGTTATTGTGAATGCCGAAAATTACTGCCTTATCGGGTAATAATTGTGACTGTTCGATTCTCTTTAGACTACATCTAATTTGTCCTCAATTGATTAATCCCTGTAACGCCCATCGGATTTTATTCTTATGTACGTCCCACAATGGTCCCAGTATGATGTTCTGATGAAGAATTCAGGACCTACAGAAGACCAATGAAGTCGTAAGAGGTGGTCATTAGGTCTTATGCAAGTCCCTAATAGTTCTTGGAAGGACAATGTAGGACATCCCGGGGACGTCTTTAATTGTCAACATTATGACGTCCCAGAGACGTCCTGCAAGGTCTTATTGCGACAAGGCCAAGAACTCGCTACGACATCCCAACGACTTCAAAGGGACGTCTTCTGTTTGCTGGGCAGGCTGCTGCATTTGTAGTGTTGAAATTGTTATGGAGATACAGGGAGTAAGAATGATAGTACGCCTATAGCTTTAGGTTGATCGTGTATTTGTAAGTAATCACATCCTGGTATCCAATGGTTAACCAGGATTCAGCGCTCGCTTAGTACATCGGGACCCTCACTCCAGTGTCACCTTATCCTTGAATAACAATAAACTGTCGATGCGACGACGTTCGATCTGGTTCTCTTGACACTCAACAACGTGGTCGAAGAGACGATGATTTAGCAGCAACTCAGATCAACTGTTTATTTGACCAATCCACTGAATCTTAGAAACACGTTCTGAATCTAAAAATACAAAATAATAAATGTTACTACCAAAAAAATACAAGGCGTGGTGGAAAACATTTACATTCTGAGGTAGAACCAATACGATACATGGGCTCTATGCCATTTAAGATCAAAGATGTGTAGATCAAACCCAACGACTAGCAAATTTCTTCAAGGACCGTGTAACTGTTATGCGTAATCAATAACATACTAACAAATAGAAGGTAAGAAAGTCTAAAGAATGAATACGAGGAAAAATAAAAGTAGCATTCTTCTTGAGATTGTCGCTAATAACAACCAATGACTCAGAAACATTGGTCATTGAGAGACAGGTAAATCTAAAAACAAACGTGGAATTTGAGAGCTACAAGTGACTGAAAAAGGTAGAAATGGAATAATTTGTCTAATGATAAAACAATTGGAGAAAATAAATATTTTCATGCTATTGATAATAACATCAATTACAATACCACCAGTACTTGAACGTAATGCAATAACTAAGATGAAAGAAAGATAAATAAATAGCAACAGAATTATATATAATATATAACATGCCATAGAATAATACATTATTAATATTACACAGCATCATATTATTATTTTGAATAACAAGAAACAAATGAAACTGAATTGGGTACTTCATATCCAAACTTTCACATTTTTACTTGTTGATGGAATATTTTGAACTTTTGGTTGGTTTTTCATTGCATTCTTATTGAAAGACATTCCTACTACTGTATTTCTAGATCTGTATCAGTTCACCAAACTTCTGCAGCATTCTCTGATCATTCATATTTAACTCGAAATGTGTGTGTGTATATGTGTAACTTTATTAACTTCTGAAATCCATAAGTTACAGTATAACTTTTTTACATGGAGCAGAATTTATAATAATGTAATACAGAAATTGAAGGTATAAAAATTGTACAAGAAGAAAAAATATATACAGGATGGACTTTAATTATTGCATAGCATTTACAATATAATTTTTACAATCAATTTTAAATGTGAAGACCACGCCCAAATGAAAGCGCAATGAGGATCGGAATGATCATTCCAAAGCAATATGAAATCTTTTGTCCCCTTTATGAAAGGTCGAGTAACGTACGTGCTGAATATTAGTATATTACCAACAATAGTAATGTTTAGAAAATTTTATTGCACGTTAGCAAGAAACGCATTCAAAACTCACCTAAATTAGAAACCAAACGTTTAAATGTTTTGAGACCTATTCCATTCAAGGTTACAAACTTACTATAGAATATCGCGCTGACATATCGAGTAAGCTGTGCAGCAAATCAGAAACATAGTGCCCTTAAATTTATCAAACAGTAGTCATATTAGCGCTCAAAAGCATTTTGAAGCCCGTATATTTCATAGAGCCTGTGCTGGTTCTTTAATGCCTTTCTGATGCGCTCCCTATCTCTCCTCTTAGAAAGGACATTAACAGTATATGCAACTTGCGTGCCTTACTTTTCTGATAACTTTCCGCAAACTTTTTATACTTCCAATGTCTTACTGAGATGCAGCCAGCTTGTGTTAATGTCGCCCGACATCTGTTGCAACTCCTGTGGTGTGTGTGCCAATAGGGTGCCCAAATGGGAAAGTTGTTCTCCATCGATTTAATTTCTAGCTCCTCTCCGTTGCCTTGTCGAGGATGGCGTCTTGGAGGCGCGCTATAAACAGCCTTGATGAGGCGATACATCCCTGTCTCGCTTCTCTTTCAGGCTTGATCTTTTCGCTGTCCTTGTAGAGCTTCAGGGTTGATGTGGTGCCAGCCATGTATAGTTTCCGGATGATGTTGATATATGCTTGATCGAAAAAAAATCCATAAAATATTTGTGTACTTTAGTTTTCATCATGTCTCTTCGTGTTTTGTTGAAGTTTCCATATGTATTTTGCATGATTTTGCCGGCTAGTTAGCAATCACCGACTATACAGTTCTTTCATACTCCGTCAGGTTTCACGTGGTAGCTGCGTATGTTTTGCAGAAGTCATTGTAGGTCGATGGTTCAATTGATACGAAGGAGACAGAGACGATTACACTTTTTTTTTTTTTTTTTTTTTAA
>OFHS01004568.1:0-13627 GCA_900245855.1 Calvadosia cruxmelitensis
TGAGGGAAGCACATCCCTTCATAGAGACTGCACATGAAAGTGTCTGGCTAAATCAAGCGCAACTTGCTATCCCAGCCTTCACGAAGGGTAAACACCAACTGGACAGAGTCGATGTTGAAGAAAACACGCGACATAGCCAACAGGCGAATTCATGTTGAAAGAGTAATTGGACTGCACCGTCAGAAGTACTCTGTTCTGCAAGGGACCTGAAGTCCTGGATTGCAAAATGCCAATACAGTGATATCTATTCGATTTGATCATTTGAGGTGAGAGAAACAATCAATCAACTCGCTCCAGATATCAAGCTCACAAATACCCTTGCATCGCCATCCCCGCTCATTGGCCACAAGCTTTCAAAAGGTCATTCTGGCAATACGAAGAACATATCATCTCTGCTTCTCTAAGTCCCTACACAACCTGATGATAAATTATAAAAGGTAAATGCTGCTTATGATAATCGTATAGTGCTATAAAAGGAGGTTGAATGTCATATCAAAACAGCGCTGCCTAAAGGTCCATTTATACAACACAGCAGACATGTGCAAACGACTGTTGCTTATTATAATCCTGTTGAAATTGAGGCAGCTTGTGCTAGCTTTCGTTTGACTTCAGGATTGGAATTGTTGTTTCTCTATCCTACAAATTGCATTGGCACTTAGCAGTGTCAGGTCTTTGGTTGAGGCATCCGTTCTTGGATGCAATTTGTCATGGCTCAGAGAATGGCTACGAGCTTCAGCTCATTCAGATTCATCCAGGCCATCAGCCTCAGGAAGCAGTGTCGCTGCTACTTCAAGGAAGCGCAAGGCGACAGAGGATAAGTCAGTTGAATTTGTGTTGGTTGACATGAAGTCTGACGGAGATTCAGATGTCTGTACTTTGACAGATGATGCATTAATTGTGAGAGGTTTTATAGTAATCTCAACTGATGCTACAGAAGAAAGGATAAGGAAGGAGATAGCAGATGCTATCTCAGCAAAGTATCCTTGGTATGCAGCAAGGAGTTTGAGTTCATTAAAGCAAACAGGAGAAAGTTGATCCACCCGGTATCGTCAAGTCAATACGGATGTGCACAGCTAAAGCTACTTACTGGACAGGGGGCAATATATATTGCCATGAAAGAGCATCTTCTGTTCCTTGCGGATCAGGGTGGGGGGATGGAACACGATAACCGCAGATTTTACGCATATTCCATTGTGACTAAAGATTAATGAGGGCCCTTCTCTTATCGAAGATAACAAAGAGGAAGAAAACCCAACCCCAGAGAAACTAAATGAGCCGGCTGAGAATGATGAAAACGGAGAATTTAAAGAAACGGTACGCAAAATAGTCCATGACTGTCGCAACTTCGACAATCCAGCGTTGATTGTGGAGAAGATGCAGCAGAAGATCGTTAGAGGTCGATCGTTAGAAATTGATGTTGTCTCGGAGAGCCCGCAGAAGAAGACTAATTTGTAAATGGTAGTAAACAGAGACGACCTACTGCAGACGGCGCTTGATGTACTCAGACATGTTACAGACTTTCGCTTGACATCATGACGGGTGGTGTCACACTTGGCTTGTATTTCATTGTATGACGCAAATTGCAATCGTGTTCAGCATAAACGAAGAAGCTATATAGATACAAATGTGTAATAGCCTCAGGGCAATTTCATGTTACCAGTTGGTCCTCGTGTGGTCCACTTCACTGTTACTCAAGGCAAACAACTTTACATTCTTGATTTGCAATGGTTACGGTTAACAAGTATAACATGTTCCACACGAATATGCTATTGTATTTGTTATAGGGTTAGCTAATCACCTAGTGTTTAGTCAACTAACACATAGACTTGTCAACGAAAACGTGCTTGCTTGTCGATTTGAAAGAAATTGAGGACTTCAGCGGCCCAAGAAAAGAGTTTTTAACTGTTGCTCTACAAGACATAAAGGAAAAATATTTCAATGGAGGCTACAAAATAGAGGACAAGCACCATTACAAACTTGTCGGAGAAATAATGCGTTGGGAATATGTGATGGCAATCCTTAGAATGGCATAAATCAATAACTTAGAGAAAACATTGCCTTTGTTCATTAGGTATGAGTATTCTTCAAAATGGAAAATGCCGAGGTGCGGGGTGAGAAAGTTATTGGGGAGATATTTGTTGACAAAAGTCCACCTCCTTGTGCTGATACGTTGAGAGAGGGCTCTATGCAAGTTAATTGGCTCTCTTCTTGGAGTCTACCAGGTATGACTTGTCAAACATTGTCAATATCATCCTAGCTGGTAGTTATGGCTTCATCTCAACGAATAATAATAGTAATGACTACAACAAAACCCAAATGCAATCCTGACACACAACTGATTTGAATCCGGTGTCTTCAGAAGGTGGCAGCAAACAATCGCTGATTTGAGAATGAGGCATACAACTTCTTCATCAAATATCAGAAAGAAGCTTCTATTATAAGAGGAGACTTATTAAGATTTGTGGTAACTTTTTAATTCTACTACCTCTGCTCAGAGTTTGTTCAATTGTACGAAACTTCAAAGCTCCAAGTCACAAGCTACCGGGTAATAAACTTAGCTCTAAATCGAACTTTGTCCAACTCAAACTACTGCGAGGGCTTTTGCTCTTTTGCTTACAAAGAATCATTACCATCTACCGCAGGCTAAATGGTTCTTTCTGTTTTATTCAATTCTTGCTTGAATGGCACAATAACAAACTCAGAGACAAGACAGACGTAATTAATTTGTAACTTACGACTTGCAACTTTATATCTACTTGAAAGGGAGGCTAAATATAAAGAAATAGGCCTACCGGTAGTAATACGAAACTGGCCGCTTCATTCATTCTTGCACTTTTGGTTTCCGATCAAGAGAACAATCTTACAGTATAAACAGCAATATTGTTATTTTTCCAGGTGGAAGACGTCAAGATATCAAACTTTGGCTATGTACTACATTTCATGACTGGACATAATGAAGAAGCTGTTGTTGGCTTCTGAATTAGCCCAAGTCTGGAGTTCTTTGAAAGAGAACTTGTATCCCTTCATCAACACAAACATAAACAAACTGCGTTTGTCTGTCTAGACCATAAACACATCTAAACTACTTTCAAATTACGATATTGCATTCAGATATCCGTATTTTGAAATAATTTCCGTAGGCGTCTCTTATAAATATTTTCAGAATGAGTGTTGTCCTATTTGATTGCCTGTGTGTGATATGAACGTTAGTTTTGTTTGCATGTTGTGCATCCTGTGATGCAATGGTGTAATTGCCTATAGCATTGAATTATGAAACCAGCTAAACGGGGATTAGAAACAGTTCAATGGATGGTTACACACTCATCTAAATCAAGCTTTCAGTAGCTAACATCATAAGTAAGCAGCCAAGGCAGGCAGTTTGCGAGGCAGCTAATGAAGAAGAGATTTTAAAAATGAGACACGCGGGAAAACCAAGTGTCAGGGCTCATCGAGCTCGCAAGGCTGCAGAAGCAGGTGCAAAACCGTGCCATACCCCACAATCGCAGGGGAAGCGGTAAAGATAGCTGCTGCCACTCTGCCAAAGTCATCAACCAAACGAATCTGTGTCGTAAAACGATTGGCAGCAAGCATTGGACTTGTAGTTGATCAATCGGGAACAAAAAAGGCAACCACCAAGAAGGATTGTGCCAGGAGACACTTCAACTGATAACACAGTTCTACCTGAGAGACGATATTTCCTGGCAGGCACCCGGTAGAAAGGACCGCACAATTGTACGAGGAAGAGATGCAATGGGCAAAAAGACGAGAACGACATACCAAAGCAGGTATGGAAACAAATGCTAACCACGTTGTGGATCTTAGCAAGTTTTGCGAGCTTCGCTCAAAGTATATGAAGCTGCTTGATAGTATTCCGCATAATGTATGTGTCTGCATATACCATGAGAACGTCAGGCTGTTGCTGTTAGCCTTGGGGCCACACACAGATTTGGCGCGAGATTTCGAATCATTTGTCAAGCAGGTGACATGCGATGACAATTCACATGACTGCATGTCAAGGAAGTGTGAAGTGTCCTGACACCAGCTTTCCACGTTCTATCCTGGGGAGTCTGACCACGTGTTGCGATGCGGACAATGGCAGTCATGGGCAACAAGGCAGGAGAAAGTTGAAATTGTGGGCAGTGTGCTTTTGTCGCATTGACCGACAAAGAAGGGAGCTTCCTAGCAAACACATATGTAAAACGGCAGCAAGCCGCCTTCATGCGGCATTGCATTAACAAATGTGACGGCAAGAGCATTGTGTTACATGTTGACTTTGCTGAAAACACGTCCATTGTTTCACAGGATGAAATCCAATCAGCGAACTGGACACATGGCCAAGCCACTCTATGTACAGCGTATGCATGGCTGAAGAAAGGCATACACGAGAGTATTGTTATTGTGTCTGATTACTTACAGCACAACAAATTCTCTGTGTACGCTTTCTTAAGTACATTTTTAATTATTTATTGGTAAAGTATGATGGCATCAAATGCATAGATGTATAGAGTGATGGAGCTGCATCTCAGTTTAAACATAAGTTCCTGTTTTCCAGCCTTGACAAATGGAACACTGAGATGGAGCTCCAATCGGTTGTGTGGAATATCTTTGCCACGTCTCATGGAAGAGGAGTAGTCGATGGTATTAGGGGGACAGTAAAGCAAAGCGTGTGGCGACAAATCCAAAGTGGCAACAGCAGAATCAGCAATGCAGTGGAATATACGTCAGTTACCACGGCAAGAAAGCCTGAAGTCCATGTTGCGTTTGTTGCAAAGGGCAAAATTGAAGGCAGAGTCGCCAACCCGGAAAGCCATTGGGAAGGGGTGGCTCTTGTGCCAGGGACAAACAACATGCACTGCGTTTTTCCCAATAGTAAAAATAAAGTTGTGGTCGGGGAAACGTCAACTGCAAGCAGCTTCACCATTGCCACAATCCGTCCCACTGAAGTGAGCAGTGGCGTAGAAGACTTGGACGATTCCAGCTGAGCTGATCCACAGGGCATGGGATCGCCACCACCGGAAGAGATGCCAGCACGGTTGGACCCGCCTGTTCAACCACTTTGCATCGGTGAGTTGGTGTCTTGTGCTCATCAAAATACCCGGTATCCTCGTGAGGTCGTTAAGTTGATTGCAAACGCCTGCATGTTAGGGTAATGGTGCCGGCAGGCAAAGCGTGGAGATGGCCCCTACCAGAGGACGTCCTCGCCTATTGCCAGAGGATGTGCTGAAAAAGATTGCTCCTCTAGTACCTGCAACCTCGACTGGGAACTTTTCATTCGTAGACAGTATTATGTAAATAATAGGCATTGCGCAAGTGCCGTGTTCCTATGCCTGTACTCATTTTTTAAATCAAGTTCAAGATTCCTTATTGCTGGTAGAGATTATTGCATCTCCGTTATTTGACTTTGTGTCACACTTCCGCCTGCGGCTTGATGTTGCTGTTGACGGTTGTCTCACACGTGTGGTGTTACATTTCATAACGCCTTCAACAGGAAAACATCAGAGAACGCTGACACAGTTTGATGGGCTGCAAGTGCAATCGCAGCGGCATGTCGCGCGCTGTTAATAAAAACACCACTAGGAGAACAAACACGACAGGCCATGGATGGAAACACAAAAGCAAGGGTTCCTATTTTCATTTTTTCTACAGTTTGGTGAACTATTGAATTGCATGCAATTGTTGGATGCGTTATACAAGGAGTGGTGGTTTTTTCTGTGCTAAACACCAAGTCATCTGCGGACTAGAAACAGAGTTCTTACACAAAAACTGTCAGTACGAGACCGTTACTGCTCGGACGTATAACTCGGGAACAAAAAGCGTGTAAGTTTGTCAATATATGCTCTTGATTTATGTTGGCTTTGGTACATACAATATTTCGAGTTAAATACCCCTCAATAGAAGGACTTCTGTATTATATCATACAGCGAAAATTATCTGGGTTAGTCTCGTTCAATCAGAGAAATTTGCGAATGTGCGACCATGTTCTGAGTTTGTTGTTCTATGGTGTATGTTCGACACAGTCTTAAAAAAAAAATTTGTGGATTCTTTGACGAAAACCTTGGACATTTAATGACAAAACAATAAAGGTTGCATGTGTGTCTTCCTCTGTGAAAAGTTGTCGCATTTCCTTGTTTTCATGTAATCTCGTTTCCGTGCCGTAATGAATGAACTACAACCTCACTTGAGTGAGGACACGTTGAATGAAGATTTATAGTACGAGGTTTTCTCCTTTTCCTTCAACCTCGTGATCTGATTTATATGCTGCATAATTATTCGTTATAATTAGTTTTTCCTTCTGTAAGTAATTCATTTAAATCAAACTTGTAATTATTCGTATTAATTTGCTGGTCTATAAAAGACCCTGTTGAGTATTCTGAAATAGATTCGCTTACGCTGATGACAGCAGCACAACTTGTCTTGTGATTGACTCTGGTGTAATACCACAAAGTGTGAAGAAGAATTCTTCAAGTATCTAAAGAAGTTCATCAAATCATTAGATGCCGGGATGCTCCGCACATTTTTACGCTTCGCTACGGGCAGCAATGCAATAACCGTCAGATCTATCGACGTTGAATTTGTGAATGTGAACGGATTGCAGAGAAGAATCGTTTCGCACACATGTGGCTCTTGCCTAGAGCTACCCACAACGTATATCAACTACAACGAGCTAGCAGAAGAGACAATGCACACGCTCACTAATGCTCACTCCTGGGAGTTTACAATCGTTTCAAGTGTTTCTCGAGCCGAAAGAAAAGTTGCTGATCGTTGAAAAGAACAAACTTTCTGGCTATTCAAAAGATGCCTGATGAGTCAGCCGAAGAGGTGCATGTTCGCATCAACCATGCTGCCAATCACTGCAATTTCCCTCTTCTGAAAGATACCGATGACCCAGGAGAGGAATTAAGAAGATGGTGTACATAAACTGCTTCAAGGATCAAAAGATTACAAAAGAGCTGCTCACGTACGTGCGACAGACACCGAAAGCAACGTACGAGGACTTGAGAGAGCGCGTCAGGCAATATGAACAGACGACGCTCTACGTCACAAAGCAGACGTCGCGCAGTAAACCAGAATGCAGAATACGGGACGTGTCCTCGTCAGAGTCAGCGATGCCGCTTCTGCAGCAGAAGCTATGCTAAAGGTGCCTGCCCTGTGTACGGGAAAACATGCAACGATTGCGGGAAGAAGAATCACTTCGCGGTTCGATGTCCAGATTCCCAGAAGAAAGAAGAACAACAGAAGAACAACGACACGAAGACAAGAGGTAAAACTGGACAATCTGTTCGCGGTAGAGAGAACAATTACGTGCTTGAATCGGATAATGAAAGTAACCTCGTTTCCGATTATGATTTTGCTTTGATTTGTTTTTCTTCGAAGTCGAAGGGAAGTGAAGTCTTGAAGGCGGCAGAAAAGCTGCGGCAAGTTGAGAAATTTCATGGAATCTTCATCCGTCCTTCCCTAGCGCAATCAGAAAGGGCACATTTTTGTTTTCTATATGATGAGCTGAACAAACTGAGCCCTGATGAACGCAATCTTCTATACATTGACCGCCGCAGACCAGCCGCCAACTGGTCCCTCAAACACCGCTCACCAGCCTCAACTCAATCGCACAAGAGCCAGCTGGCGAAAAGTAACCTTGAGAAGTAACTAGTTACAACATCCAGAAACAACAGCGTTCCGACAGATTGTTGTGAATTAGAAAGGAAGCGTGTTACGCGTTGTGTTGCAAGTGTGCATTGCACCCCTTTGCCTCTTTGCGATGAAACAATCTGATTGGCAGAAAGAAACGGCACGCCATTGGCTGAACTGTTGACATTTTGATTTTACAGTGCTCCATAAATAAGGTCACAAACACAATCTTGTCAGATCAACGATGGCGTCAGACGCAGAGAGCACGAGCGAACGGTGCAATGAATGCGTTGTTGTGGACAAAGAAACTTCTACTGAGCAGTGGCCTTATCTGGCCAAGGAGTATTTTGTGTTGGCCTCGCGGTCAGCTGGTAGCACGGCCGTGCGTATGCGTTGTTTGTTGTGTCCTGCCAACCAAAAGCCAATCGCTGCAGCAACGTCTTCGTTTTCCAATCTGCGAAAAAACATTAAGGTAAGTTTGGTTTCTTTGACTTCTGTTGCTCACTAATGCAATTGATACATTGATCTAATGTTTGGATTATTTGTTATTTTGTAGAGTTGTCACTTCCCACAACTTATCAAATTTAATAAAACATGTGACGATGCCAAGCGAAGGAAGTCAACAAAGGCTGATCCAAATAAAGCAGCGCAGCGGTCTTCGAAGATAATGGAAGCATTTTCATCCTCAGCTGCCATCACACAGTCAACGTGTAAGTGCAGGGCCTGTTGCCATTCTCAACTGTGGAAATGCCAGCCTTCAAAGTTCTTATGAAAGGACTTCAACCTAACCTCAAAGTGCTGAGCAGGTCAGCTCTAGTAGAGCACATCAGAGACGATTTCTCAGCGTGGAAGCAGACACTGATTGATGCGCTGGGCTAAGTAAAGTGCTGTGTCACAACTACCGATTGCTGGAGCGCCAGAAACAAATCATTCATTGGCGTCACAGTGCATTGGCTGGACAAGGACACGCTGGAACGGAAAAATGCCGGGCTTGCATTGCGCCACTTGAAAGGCTCACATACATATGATGTGTTGACTGCAACACTAGAGAAGATTCACGACGAATTCGAATTGACTTCAAAAATTGTCAAGACCACAACAGACAACGGGTCAAACTTCATCAAAGCATTTGAAGTCTTCTCATGTGATTTTGCAGATACTGGTGAAGGAGACAAACAGGATGACGACGACGACGACGATGCGAGTTCATTTGAACCAGTCGACATATGTGAGCTGCTTGAGCAAACCAATGACTCTTCTGACTACAGACTGCCAAGTCATCAAAGGTGTGCTTCACACACACTGAATCTCGTTGCGACAGTTGACTCAGCAGCGGCTGATGGTAACAGAGATTACCGAAAACTGAACCGTACAACGTTTGGGAAATGCCAAGCTTTGTGGAATAAGTCGGCCCGCTCGGTAAAATTTGCAGAGCAAGTTGAGACCGAATGTGGATTGTCGTTAGTACGTCCAAATGTAACAAGATGGAATTCTACTTACAACGCGGCTGCATGGCTGATTCTTATCCACGCTAACAATGGAGACAGGGCATTGAACAACATTTGTGACTGGGCCGAAGTTCCAAGGTAAGCTTGATGTAAACAAGTCTTTGTGAATTTGTGATGTTATGCTTCGTAATCTCACTCTAGTTCTCGTGGACTCAATTGATGCACTGATGCACAATTAGACCTAGCATATCATTATCATGTCCCTTGTATAGTTCGTGTTTATCTTTCAAGAATGACTGCAGATGACCCTTTATTTGTTCTCACTTGCTTCGTTTTTTTTGTCAGGTTCAAGCCTGTCGAGTTGAAGTTCCTTGTGAGCTATGTCAATGTCATGAAACCTCTGGCAAAGGCCCTCGAGACGGCCCGCCCTGAAGACGAAGCAATTGTGAACAGAGGTATAGCTTATACTGATTGCTTCAAATTCACTTGTGCCATGTTTTTTTGCTTGTGAATCTTTCAGATGTAGTAATCTACTGATAATGTGACAAAGTTATTCGATTTTTATGGCCGTTTACTGTTTACTGTATAACTAGTGTGATTCTTGTGTTATCTAATTATAGTTCTGTGATCAACATGTATCAAAATATATATTATAATTTGAATTCCAGGTATATCCTACATTGATTCTGCCATTGAATCCTCCCCACAATCAGCAGATGAAGAGCCAGAGGGTGAGAAGGAGGAGGACTTCTTCCGAAGATGAAGCGTCGAAGGATGTCTCTGCTTACAGACTTGCAAAGCTATTTCAGGATGGAGGGTGACGGATATTCTGCCTTGCGCAGCTTTCCGAAGTTATTGGAGCTATTCATCAAATTGAATTGTCCACTACCAGCCAGTGCGGCATGTAAACGGCTATTTAGCGGAGCAGGACTGGTCCTGAGACCAAATAGAAGTTGTTTAAATGACAGGAATTTTGAAAGAGCGGTATTGCTACGACTCAATAAATGTCTTAAGTACTAATGTGTTTCTCGTAATGTTTATCTCTCAATGTATAATGCTGGTATGATGTATGTATAAAATCTTGTGTAAGCATTGAAGAAGTTGCTTTACTGCATCCTGTTGCATCTGTGTGTCGTTTTATGTTTCCTCTTCTTTCTGATGTTTGTGAAAGTAACTTTCTGGGTAACTAGTTACTAATATCAGGGTATCACCTGGGGTAACTTTAACTAGTTACCATCAGTTCCAAGTAACTTTTCAAGGTAACTTCCTAAACTTTTAAAAAGTAACTAGTAACTGTAACTAGATACTGAAATTGGGTAACTTTTACAGCCCTGGTGATTAACAATAGTTAGATTGTCGATCATTAATTAAACACACTTTAAGAAGAATGATTGGATCACATACCGTTGCACAAAGCAATCATTAGTCTTGCAATTCATTCAGCTTTGCAGCTAACGCCGATCCAAATGAGTCCACAAAACTGGGGCTAATGTCTTGCAGGAGACTGTAAACGGTTTCAAATGTCAATGAAGTTGTTTCTTTGCAGCTGTCTAACTGTTCATCAACAACCTGGCAGAAAGAAAGAAGAAGAATAGCCGCGGATGTAAATTATAGCAAACTAAAATTAGCGCATTACGCTTTTCATTAGTTTTTAGTTTTAAGACTAGTTTTTTGCAAGAACTAGTTTTAGTTTTAGCGAACTAACTTGCTATCCAACTAGCTGAACTTAAAACTAAATTGCTAATTTCGAGATCAAAAATGCTACTGAACAGTTGACAAGTGGATGTTTTCACCTTGAAAGCAATTGAGTAATTTGAATTGAGAGAAGTAATAGGCCTAACAATAATAATACTGCTCAGTAACTACAGGGCTGTAAAATTACTCATACATCAGTAATTAATTACTAGCAAAATTACTTGGATTGGAAAGTAATTAATTCCTGGTGTAAATTACTTGAAATAAAAAGTAATTAATTACTAGCAAAAAATTACTTCAAAAGAAAAGTAATTTGCAATCAAATTACTAATTACTTTTTCTTTAAAAAAGTTGCAACAAAATGGGTCTTTACTATAATCACAATTGCAAATTGTTACTAGACTGCTAACTGCTTATTGAAGCCAAAATTCTGTTACCGAGTTTTGTTTTCCGTTATATAAGCATAGCAAGTTTCCGACTTCTTTGTAGACCTTCGCCAGTTCAACGGCTCGCGAGTCAAAACACATGAACAGTGCTTATTTGAGGAACTTTTGAGAAAGGTTGCTGCTAAGTGGAATTGTTTTTTCGCTAAGAAATTCAATCACGTCGAAGTAATCCTGGATTCGTTGGAGGGCAACAATGAAGGCCGGTTAGATATAAAAGTTCTTCTGCAACGAGCTATCCTCATCGCGGTTGGTTTGTAAGTCGAGGTCAACGACATTCAATAGAGCTTCAGCGCTCAGATTGCAGCTCACAAAGCCAAAAGAAATTCAACGAGAGAAATCTGACAACGAAGACGCGTGATCTGATCTTCTTGCCTTGGAATCGCCATGACTAACGCAGGCCTAAGGCAACAAAATTATACACAATAGTAATTTGTAATTAGCTGTTTTGAAGAAGTAGTGCGTTACTCAAGAAAGTAATTAATTACCAATCCACTACTTTTTAAGAAAAAGTAATTAATTACTGGTCAAAATTACTGAAAAAGTAGTGAGTACGAGTAACGCGTTACTTTTGTAGTGAGTATTTACAGCCCTGAGTAACTAGCAATCAAAAGCCATGCTCAATGCTGCAATGGAATTTGAATTTTGAATGCATTGAATACCTTGAAGCCTTTCAAACTCAGTTCCACACAAAATTGCCGATGCTCTTTGGTGACAATATTTAAGTACGTTTTTTGGCTTGAATGCTCTAATTTCTTGGAAATTTCAATCTTTATCACTGCAAATCCAATGTCGTTGATGATGTCTTCCGCCTCCTTTCGCATGTCGGCAGCCATCTTGGATTTGAGAATGGCCTCGTGGCCTCGAATGAGTTTCACTTTCGCAAGGAGGCTGTGATGCAAAAACTGCTTCAAGTTCACTTTTAGTGAAATTGTTCAGGAAAGGCAGAAGTTGGCAAAGCGTACATCGTGGCTACGATTTCGACTTCATTTTCCCCATGTGCCTTCTCACGGCACGATATTTAGCTGTCTACAATGGGAATAAGCATTGATGATTGGATTGACACTGTGAAGGAATGTAAATATCTTCCAGAAAACGACTTCAAGGTAAATGTTCGTTCGCCGTTTGTAACTTCCGAGACCTAAACACCATGTCTTTCTCTGCTGTCTGTACGTCTGTGGGTAAAGGTAGATCATTGCAACTGATGATTGATTTTAAGTATGCTGAATTAATAGTATGATATTGTTTCAAAATGATTTACGTAGAGGATAGTTATATCTTTATAACCAGTAATCACCTGTCCAAACTTTCAAGAATCTGTCTTGCTGCCTTCCTCTGGTATCTGTTAATTAACTAAGTCGCTTTTGCCTCCACAGAAAGAAGCTCTTGATAAGTTATAGGTTACTAATTGTTATCTCCTGGCGACGAAACAAGATATTTTTAGCAATGTCATAGGCCTACTCATTCTGATCGTTTGGTAAACTTCAAAATAATAATAGTAATAAATAATATACGGTCCTCTACATGAAGAGGCCGTCCCTCTTCCTCTTAAACAGAGTTTCTGGTGTTACATGCAAGGCGCCGTTCATTCGTTCTTTGGAAGCCATGTCCATATATGTAACAGCGTCATGACCCGGAAAGAACAAGCGTGCAACCTCGGGATACTGATAGATTCAAACATTTCCATGGAACAATACATCACCAGCATATGCAGATCTGGGTATTACCATCTAAGAAGTATCAGCAAAATTAGGAGACATCTAACTCGCAAGTCGGCTGAACTTCTCGTCCATTCTTTCGTTTCATCTCGTCTGGACTTCTGCAATTCGATCTTATATGGTATTCCCCAGTATCTCATCAAGCGTCTGCAGAAGGTACAAAATGCTGCAGCAAGAGTTATCATGCTGACTGTTGAAATCGAACATGTATCTCTGGTGCTGTACGCTCTGCATTGGCTTCCGGTGGAACAAAGGATCCAATACAAGATACTTCTTCTGGCGTTCAAGTCACTAAATGGAATGGCGCCAAAGTATGTGTCAGATCTCGTCAAGATCTACATCCCAACTCGGAATTGGCGCTCTGCTGACGACAACAAACTGATTCAGCGAACCTATAATTTTCGGTCATGCGGCCGCTCCTCGTTTTCCTATGCTGCACCTCTGCTGTGGAACTCCTTACCTCCTGAGGCAAGGTCCACGCACTCACTTGTGGACTTCAAACGTCTCGTGAAGACTCACCTTTTTAAAATTGCGTATAGTTTTTAATTGTTACCATTGTTGTATTTTATCAAAGCGGTTTCCTTACGTTGTATAGATTTTATTCAGTTGTACATTAGAGTTAGCTTCCAAACTTGTAAGCGCTATTGAGCAACCAGATTGGAATTAGCGCTATATAAATAAATAAACTATTATTATT
>OFHS01004569.1:0-13627 GCA_900245855.1 Calvadosia cruxmelitensis
GTGTCATTTTGTAATGAGCTCCGTGAAAAAAAGCCCCGTAAAGGGGCTTATCGGATTTTCCTCAATAAAGTTGATTGATTGATAATGGTTACCTTTGGAACCTGAGGAAAATGACCTTTATAAACAGGTGACCTTCCTGTCCAGGTTGATTTCTATGAAAAGTGTTATTTTGGGGTTATGAAGAATGGCCTTCATACACAGGTGGCTGCTCTATAGAGGTGGCCGCTAATACAGGTTTGACTGTAATTGAAATTAACATACTCAAGAGGGAATGGCGTTCGTGTCATTTTATGAAGCAAAAATCAGTAAATCTCTGCTGTAAACACTATCACAGTCCAGCACAGTCCAACAAATGTCTGTTAACCCGTTGAGTCCCACATTGTTTTGCGGCTTTTGTTAGCCTCGTCCCACATTTTTTAAGCATTTTGTGACTTTTCACTAAAACTGCTCTAAAATGATGAATATAAAGGCGATTGAAATAATTGCTTTTGCATATTAACCCCTTGATCTACGGCAGAATCCACAAGCTAATCCGCTTGATCGTCAACATTCTGTTCATCCTTGCTTTCACTTTCGACTTCGGAGGGCTCTTCCGAATCAGAATCATGTCAAATCTCGGAGATTTCTTTCCATGCATTTTCAAAAACACTCAAACAGTTGATGCCATATCTTCGAGAGTATGCAGAAACACCCGAAGTAGAGAACATTTTCTTCTTCGACGCCGCCATATCGAAGCACCCTCATCAGCTGAGTGAAAACATGGTGAAAACCGTTCGACGTTGAAAATAATATTTCGGGCCGCAGTTCAACACCAATATGTAAACAAACCGTGTTTTGTGAGGGCTATTGTGTCTAGAACAATTGAGAAGTGTTTAGAAGAACAGAAACCTAGCATGAGACAAGATATCAGCGCATTTTGATTGGTCAATAGGGATACGGAATAGACCGTATCCGATACCGAGGCTAAGTGAAACAGGCTACGGGATAAACCGTGTCCGGGGCTCAACGGGTGAAGCTGTATGACCTCCTTCCTGGAACTCTCTACCACTATGTTGGTAAAACGACAATTCTGCTAAGCTGTTGTTTTTATTGTAGGTTCAAGAAACAGAGCAACTAGAGACTATGGAGCAACACATTCACGAGGGCGAGTCCTACAAAGCGGGGGATTTTGTTTACATTGAAGCAAGGTTAGAATGTTTCCATGTGCTGGAACAAATGTCTTAAGTTGCATTGAAATGTGAGAACCACAGCAATGTCAATGTTAATTCTCTGGGGAAAACAATGAGTTTGAATTGGAGGATGAGAGTCTGAGTAATACATATATGCTGTTTTGACTCTTGAACGCCAATTGTTGCACTTCTGTTAATCTTGGTACCGTAGCTCAGTTATTTGGTGTTGGTGCTTGGTTTGGTAGAATCTGCTTGCTTTTGAAGGGCAGAATTCCTATGATTAGAATATTAATAATCGATAGAGAGGCAAGATGGTATATTCATGGCATCCCAGCCATTTCTTAAGATGCTACACTACAAGGCATGATGATGCTTGCGATTTATAGCAAATGCTCTACTTCTGCTCAGGCAGACATCAGTATTGAAGTGTCTGCAGTCAAACCTGTAGTAGCAGCCACCTGTGTATCAAGGCCACTCTTCAAAACCCCCGAAATGACACTTTCTATAGAAATCAACCTGGACCGAAAGGTGACCATTATAGGCAGGTCATTATAGACAGGTTTCACTATAGTTGATGCTAAAATGGCAGACATTCATGGCCATCTCGATAGTAGGTCACATATTGTGACGGTATTCAAGATAGACGTAGAAGAAATGTGCCTTGACCAGTTAAGAAAAAATATAACATGCTGTGCCTGACGTGCTCTGTTTGATAGACTAGATCATGCTCTTTTTGAGAGTCCTTAGTATCTGATTTTGGAAATTTCTGATGCATTTTTTCTCGGTTGATTTTCTCTAGGGAGGCTAATCTCAAATCGCATGTGGTGTACATTGATAAAATATGGAAGCACAAAGACAGTTTGGTGGTAGGAAATCTGATGAATTTGCAATCCTGATCATGCGGTTTCAGTTCAATTTGTTTATTACAACAAAATATGCAAACCTTTGACGTGTAGGGACATCGATCTGGCCGATGTTCCTGTTCCGTCGATATCAAACAGTAAGACTTTATTAATTTCTTCTTGTCACGGACACTGACATCAAATAGAAAGCAAATTAATCACAGGATGGGTAATACATTGCATTAATCCAAGCTTGTCCTTGGGCATAGCATACCACAAAGGTGAGTTAGTCCGTTCTCAACCAACGAAACGCAACTAACTTACAAACCGAAACCGTACACGTATGTAGCAGTAAATTACCATTATTGAACAACAGCAATCGATGATATAAAATTATGATATAGACTAAAAATAAAGTAAGGTGTTCATGATGTTTGCATTGGCATTAGAATGAGAGTGGAGCCTTGCTTTCGGGAGATGTCCAATGATTCGTTACAATAATTCCTACCATTGAGATGCCAGTGTGTTGTGTGCCACCCTATTTCAGACGCCACAGTTTGGCTTCCACTGTTGCTGGTTCTACCGTCCGGAAGAAACCTATCACCCTGCAAACCGTAAATTCTTGCAGCAGGTTCGAAGTGACAACATCGAAAGTCATCAATCCCTTGTAGACATGTTTGTGAGTCCTTGATTTAGGTGTTTTGTTTTACAGGAGCTTTTCAAGAGCGATCATTATAGTCATTTGAGTTTTGCCAAAATCGTTGGTCGTTGTCACGTGGTTAGCATTAAAGACTACCTGAAATTGAAACCAGAGGTAAAATTCATAGCATACTGTCAGGCATAGTGTTGTGCCTTGCTTTCATGTGAGCCTCTCTTACATTTACTATATATTCTGTAGCAACTTTACGAATAGGTAGTTATTGGTTGACTGCTGAGCTGGTATCATTCCGTTGTCATTATTGCCTGGATGTGTCACAATAGTTTGAGTAAGTCTTTGCTGTCTGCTGTAGCTTGCATATTACGGGCAAATGTTCAATGATCTGTGCAGAATTGATGTTTCACCTGCAAGCGTTCAATAAGATGGCATAGAAAAGGAAAATCCAAACAGAAATGCATTCAAAGTTATAGCAGTGATCATATCTTACTTCTTACCGGACAGTTCTAGCTTAAATTTGCCGCTGCCAATGTTTTTTTCTTGTGATGATACTATGTCAGTGTGCTTGTTATTTGATGTTTATTTTATTTCAAGGATTTTGATGAAACTGATTTCTATGCCTGCGAATCACGATACAACCGCAGAACAAAGCAATTCTCCAAAATCAAGGTAACTTATTTGTTTCTAATTTACCCATGTAGTGTTAGCATGCGATGTATGACTGTATAAACGCCTATTATACGACAATAGCATTAGTGGTAGCATTAGGAGTAAACAAGATATGATGATGATGATGATGATGACGAGATAAATTCCTTTTAACTGAGGTTGGTTGTAGAAGGCATATGGAGTAGGCCCCGAATGAAGGCCTGCCGATGGAGTCTGTTTGATGCATGATCTCCAGTAACAGACACCAGGTCCTCCCTGGAGTTGGGTCGGTTATAAGCGGTATATGGAGTAGGTCCCAGATGAAGGCCTGCCACTTGAGTCTGTTTTGTGCCATCTCTCCAGCAACAGAGATCAGGTCCTCCATACGTTCAATCATCAGGCCCGGTTTAAGTCATCTAGAAAGTGCTTTCTCCAAGACGGCTTAGAAGCGTGAAGATGGTATCTCCATTTGGCTTGTTCCAGAAGGTCATGTTGGGATGTCAACATCATGTTAGCATTGTCCATGTCGTCTTTGCTTAGTTAGCTTGTGTGTTTTTGAGTTGGTGTATGAGACATGCACTATCAGCACTCTATCAACTATCAACAAACAGGCCACGGCAAGGACGGAATGAATAATTGAAAAGTGTTTTGTATTGCCACTTTTAAGCCAAGTTTCCAGCATCAAATTATTTATCTTTATATGATTCTTCAGCTTAATTAATTCACGTGTGCTGTTTATAGTGAATTCAATATGCCAAATTCGCAGCTTTTAGAGGAAAAATTAGGAGTCGGCTTATACATGAGATTAGCTTATACACGATAATATACGATACATCAAACAAGGTACTATTAGGCAAGATATTTGATCTACAGTGAAATCTGTTTATAGCGGTCACCTTTTTGGACGTTAGAAAAATGACCTTTATAGACAGATGGCCTTTCTGTCCAGGTTGATTTCTATAGAAAGTCATTTTGGAGGTTATGAAGAGTGGCCTTTATACACAGGTGACTGCTCTATAGAGGTGGTCGCTAATACAGGTTTGACTGTACATCTATCAAAAGCAAACACGAGGGCCTTGCTAGTTAGAATGCACAAGTACGGTACTGCATTACTTGGAACTGTGATCTTATTAGTACTTAAGGCATGTTGTAATTCTATTTCTTGCGTTGTCGAATTGCTTTTCTATTGTCTTGTTTACAATTCCGATGATGTTGCTCCTTACAGCAATGGGCGTGGAACTCACCCCATGTAAAAGTGACATCCAGATCGGAAGTGATGACGCCCCGTCGTGTTGCGTCTGTGTTTGCGAAACCCGATGCCTCATCTCAGGAGAGCCACAAGGCCATTGCTGCCATGGATTTGGATAATATCGACGAGATGAGACGTGCTATTTGTGACGGTGATGATCAGGTACAGTACAAACAAAGATGTATGTAGTCTAGGGATGAGCCGATAATCGTATCGGTTGTCACCCCGATATACTAAAAGCCTATCAGCTGATAACCGATATAAAATTTCATAGTTTCGCAAGTTACAGCTTTATATCAATATCAGGGCAATAAATTGAGAGTTTTTGCTATGCGTTCATGGCACGAGGGTGCTAAAACTCTCTAATACCACAACTCCTTTGTCATCACGATTTTTGACCAGGAATGCATCATCATTTTCATCATCATCATCATTTTCCTTTATTTGTATCCATCTAGATAGATGATTCTTACAAATCTTGCACATTATAAAAAAAAAAAAAATAAATAAAAAAACGCATATACATACTAGAGACCAGATTAAAACATTTGTGACAAAAATAATAAATAAAAATAAAAATGTAGGTAGGTTAAAAAATTTTAAAGCCATAGTAATCATTTTAAAAGAGAGAGGTTTGCATTTTAGCAAAAGATAAATAAATGGCATCATATTATCATATTAACGAGGTTCAACTGTTGTTACTTGCATCACTAATGCAATTTGTTTTTCTGCTGCTTCAGGATATTGAGTGCGAAGGTGGTTCCCAACAACCAGGGTTCATGTACTACGAGCAACTCAAAACCACGACTGGATCCTACAAAATAGGTAAGGAGAACATAGAATGCATCTAAGTAATATTTCAGAGAAGTTAAACTGCAGCTAAGTGCCATGCGATTACATTTGCTACCAGTATTCTGCTGTGTGTATCATGGAGAGATCATAAGACCAATGACTGGGTATTGCAACAGCTGAGCACAGATCGTATACTGATGAAGCAGCTCGTAGAAAGGAAGATGAGGTACTTCGGACACACAATTCGACACTCTAGCTTTGAGAAAACTATTATCCAAGGCATCACTGCAGGGAAAAGAGGCAGAGGAAGGCCAGTGAGATCTTGGGACAAGGATATAGTGGAATGGAGTGGAAAAAGCATGCGGGAAGCCACACGACTGGCTGAAGATCGTAGTAAATGGTGCTCTGTCATTGGTCACAGCAGCTCATTGTGAGCCACCTGAACTGAGAGAGAGAGATTCTGTGCTGTATGTGTAACAGTGAGCCCGCATAACAATTTCATGAGTCATGTTGCATGCCAGGGATCCATGCTGCCGTCTCGTAACAACACATCCCATTCCAGTCTTGTATCTGCTTTCGTGTCGCAAGGATTTCACTCATTATGTCATCTACAAGCAGCAATAATAGGAAGGAGACGAACACAAGTGTGATAATTCAGACTACCATGTCTATCGTGATGACACATAAAACAATACAATGAAACCTGTCTATAACGGCCGGTCACTGCCGGGACCTGAGAAAAACGACCTTATAGACAGGTGGCCTCTCTGTTCAGTTTTTTTTCTGTGGAAAGTATCACTTTGAGGTTGTGAAGAGTGGCCTTTACACACATGTGGCTGCTCTATAGAGGTGGCCGCTAACACAGGTTTCACTGTACAATCACTTGCGCTATATCATACTCTACGTGAGATTTTAATAATGGAAGTCCATTGCCTGTTTTTATTGGTTGTCATGTTTGTCAATGGAATTATGCCTCACGTAAGATACATACAATCAAACCTGTATTAGCGGCCACCTATATAGAGCAGTCACTTGTGTATAAAGACCACTCTTCATAACCCAAAAATGACACTTTATATAGAAATCAGCCTGGCTAGAAAGGCCACCTGTACATCAAGGTCATTTTCCTCAGGTCCCAAAGATGACCATTATAGACATGTTCTTTTTGTGATTGTAGGAGACAGTGTTTACGTTCGCTCAGACGAAGAATACCCTTATATGGCACGCATTGATAAAATTTGGATCGACAGCAAAGAGTAAGTCAATTTTATTCCTCAGCTAAATGACTCTTTTTTCTTTTTCCAATATAACTTTGCAACTTTAATCTATTTGCAATATGAATAGTAAATAAACAAATAAATACAATTCGTAATTAGATAATAAGGTATTAAGGTTATTTGTGAGGTAAAGCTTAAACTATTTACATCTGCAGCTATTGGAATTGCCTGTATTTGTATTGGGTTTTTTGTCTATGCTTCTGTTTGTCTGTGTGTTTGTTTAGTTGACCCTCTGTTTGTTTATTTCCTTGCGTGGGTGTTTCGTCTGTCTTCTGGTTTGTCTGGCTGTCAGTCTGTCTGTGTGTTTTGTTTGATTTTGATTTTTTTTTATGTTGCTTGTTTACTTGGAGCACTTGTACCTGCAGTACTGCACAGCAGCAAAGAAGAAGATACCATTCTTTCTGAAAATCTAATGTGTGACTTTGCTGCTCAACTGACTCTGTTCCTTGCTCATCATGCTACAACACCATTGTTATCTTTCAGTGGCATCGCTCGTTTCCATGGCAATTGGTTTCTTCGACCGGAAGAGGCCAAGCACATGCCGACCAGGATGTTCTACGAACAAGAGGTCTTTCAAAGCAACATAGACGACACGAATCCAATGGCAAGCATCATGGGCAAGTGCTGCATTCTACACATCAAAGACTACGCCATCTGTGAGTATGCTCGTTGCTTGTTACGTACAATCTTCATTGTTATCATCGGAATTTATTCAGATTGTTGGCATGTATCCATTTTTCGCAAGGCTATGAGGTCACGTCATAATTATACAATTAAGACTAATGATGAGTACATGATGGATCACGTATAATCTTTCGTAAACAGTTTCCCTTGTGTCATATCGTAAATTGATTTGACGTGGAATGGAAGATTGCTCCATTGACGAGCGTCAGCGATCTGGGAGGAGTAACAATAAAGAGTTTGATATAGCAGGTGGTGTGGATGTAGGTCAACTTCCTTCATTCCAAGTATTTGGATCAGGCAATTCAAACATGCCTGGCCGCAGGTAGCCTTTTATAAAACAATGCATCAACTATTCCTTTGATTAAACAGACAGTGATTCACTCATTCATCTGATCAAAGAACCATTCTCCCAAAAATCTTTCAAGTTTCTGTATATTTCAAAATAAAGTGGTATCTTAGCACTGATATATTGGCAGGTGACATGTATAATTGTTAAACCCAAAGAGTAAATCTTCATGTTGCCTTTCATTGTAATGGTTCTCGTAAAAGCAAATATTTACTACAGTAAAACCTGTCTTTAATGGTCACCTTTGGGACCTGAAGAAGATAACCTTTATAGACAGGTTGCTGTTCTGTCCAGGTTGATTTCTATAGAAAGTGTCATTTTGGGGTTATGAAGAGTGGCCTTTATACACAGGTGGCTGCTCTATAGAGGTGACCGCTGATACAGGTTTGACTATAATGTTGTTTTGATTTGCGGTATATGAGGTTGTATGATGTGTACATTGTGTTTAATTGATTATTGTTTTGACTTCAGGTCGTCCAACAGAGATTCCTGAGCGGGACATTTACGTTTGTGAGTCTCGCTATGATGAAGGGGATGGACACATAAGAAAATTAAAAGGACTCAAGGTAACACTAAAGCTTGATGCCACTTGAGGCAGCGAAGTTGATTGCAATGACCATGTTGTCCTACCTGGAAAGTTTGTACCTTGTGACCTTACTGAAAAGTTCATTTTTTGTACATCGAAGCTTGCGCCAGGGGGTGCTGCTCCAAGCTTACAACACGCCAAACTTCGGAATTTGTAATGGTGTTCAGACAGTTCAGTGCCAACTTTTCAGGTTTCCTTGGCTTCCGCCACACTAATTAGCAAATTACAGGCAATTTCCATGCCGAAGATCTTCGGTGTACCAACAAACTTTCCAGTAGAGGTGTTCAACTTTTATATGCAGTGTTTTAGGAAAGTGAGATTTCATCAATGTTTGCATATAAATGGGTTTTGATTATAAATGGATTTTCAATTTAGGCGGTGTTCACTCTAACATGCCTTGTTACTGTTATATTTGCTTGTTTTTACGTTTAGCGTCCTCTCCTCTCAGCTGCCGTGCGCGATGACGAATTCTACTACTTTGAAACACCACTTACCCCCAAAAAGGTGAAGAAAACCGAGATAATTCACCATTAACTACAGCCCAGATGCAAGCTCATACGCAAACAATCTTAATCTTCTTCACATTTGCAAATAGATGGAGCACTCTCACTCACTCTTTCTATTTAGAGGTTATTCGGCCTATGGCTGTCAATTTATACAATGGCTGTTCAATTACCCATATGGTCATGGAAGCCATGTGTCTTGAAATTGCTTAATCACAAAATGTATCGGGACTCTGCTTGCTATATTTACTTTTTATTTTTGGTTAACTTGTTTATTAATTGTACAAAATACTCTGCTGTACTGTTCATGATCAAAATAAATATCCATCTATCTATCTATCTATATACAGTTGAACTTGTCTCTGTAACTACCTGCCTTAAGAGACCACTATTCATTTGTCCCTCCGGTTGGATGGTCACTTAAGACAGGTGGGACACCCTCCTCGTTTGCAAGCTACATTTGACCTGAAAGGGCAATAAACATTAGACGAGCACACAGGTGTCTTACTTGCCAGTAGAAATTGAGAATTTGACGTCATTACAGATCCATGTAATTGACTAAGTACTACTGCTAGTCTTCCTTTCATCTTCTCAGTCGGAGGATAAAGGGTAATAATGCTGAATGTATCTAATAGCGAGCTGTGTGAAATAATTTTGTTGCAGAAACCGTCTCCTTGGTTGGTTGATAAACCACCGGTTGCGCTGCCGCCCAAAGTTGAAGAACCAGAATTGGAAAGCAACGATGAAACAAAAAAGGTTGGTTGACCTGTCATGCAACAGGCGGCAAATGACAGTGTACATACTGTAGCCAAAACCTGTCTATAGTGGTCGCCTTTGGGACCTAAGGAAAATGACCTATATGGTACAGTTGTATATATATGCTGTACAGTTGTACACGGTGTAGTGCTGAGTATAAACATTTGTACGTGCGTTCGTTGTTTTTTGCCGATGATGCTTTATTTATTTCTATTTTTTCGATTTCCAGAGTGAAAGGAAGATCAGAGAGCAAGCCGGCTTTGCTTTGTTTACAAGTGAGGTCGGTCTGGCAATGCGCAAACGCCGAGCAACGGCCACAGATCAAGAAATTGAACGCATTGCCAGCAACGAGGCAAGTGACTGTTCCTTCGCTGATTCCCGTTCTACACTATCGTGTGTCCATTTATAGACTGGTATTGAAGCTTGCAAATGACGTCAGATCCGACTGTTATGCTAGTGACCTTTATAGACAGGTGGCCTTTCTGTCCGTGTTGATTTCTATAGAAAGCGAATTTCGGGGTTATGAAGAGTGGCCTTTATACACAGATGGCTGCTCTGTAGAGGTGGCCACTAATACAGGCTTGACTCAACTTGACGCGTAATTGCCTCTTTGGGATTCAGTGGGTTTTTAGACACGTGATTTTGAGATGATACGAATGCTTTTGACAGCCAAGAACAGTGTGAAAGTAGACAAACATAGGAATGAATACGGTCTAGTGCACTCAGAACCACTCAGAACAGAGCTACCTTCAAACATCTGTATATGCGAAGAAGATTAGCTCAGCTTCATCAAAGAATGTATCGGAGCTGTGCATGTCGGATTGTCATTCTGCTGAATCGGGTTAACTTCGAGTTCTTTTTGCATTTTTCCAAATATTCCAAAAGAGTGTTTGTACCTCGTGAAATCCGTTCTAAATAGTTTGCGTATGAGCTGAATATGGATTTGTCCCGTTTGCAATTTATTTGACTATACAATCAAACCTGTATTACCGACCTTCTCTATTGAGCAGCCACCTGTGCATAAAGGCCACTCTTCGTAGCCCCAAAATGACATTTTCTATAGAAATCACACTGGACAGAAAGGCCACCTATCAATAAAGGTCATTTTTCTAAGGCCCCAAGGGTGACCATTATCAACAGATTTCACTGTTCCTTTTTAACTAAGCTCCGTTTTGATTGTCTCGCAGTGGCGTGGATTGAACGGTGCCAAGAGAGCTGAATACGAGGCAAGGGGTCGTGCTCAAGATCTAGAGGTACGTGCGATTGTCGTTTTGCAAGAAGGTTTCTTTCTATTTATAGGTTGCTCTGTTTCTAAGGCAACTCGTTTCTTGTTATTCGTTTGTAACTTTGATCTATTGCTTCCTTTTCAGTCGTCCTTACCTGACGATGGTAGCCTCTTAGTGTACGAATGCGGTTGGATTGGCTGCGATCACCAGTACGAGGATATACAAGACCTCATGGTGCACGTCATGGAAAGTGGTGGCCATCTTGCGAAAGGAGGTATGCTCGTCTACAGCCCAACCTGTCTTAAGCAACCACATATCTAAAGCTACCACCTGTCTCAAACAACTACCTATCTTTCGAAATCACCTGTCTTAAACAATCACCTGTGATAAGAGACCACCTGTCATAAGCGACCATCTGTTGTTGAAATACCACTTGTCTTCAGAAACCCCCTCGCCACGTTTAATATCTATCCTCAAAATGATACCCTGGCGAAGCTGGCATGACGTTACAGCCAAGATGACGTCTAAAGTAATATCATTGATCTGGGTCATCAGATGAACTGGAATTTAGTTTCGAAAAGGGATGAAGTGTCGAAAAAATGCCTTTTTTCTTTGATCATGAGGGGAAACATTTGGAAGCTAAAAACAACACTCTCCCTTGCGGTGTGCTCACCTTCTAAATACAATCAGCAAGGTGAACAATTGCACTGCAAAAAATAGTGTTTCCATTTTAAAAACAAACTTTCTCAATTCATTAAATATCATTCTTAAATCTAGTAAATAAATACTTGTCCACGCTGTAAGCAATTAATTACTAAGCCAAATATGAATATTGCTATTGTTCTTCCACCGACCAAGTCTTATTTTAAGAAAATTGATGCTTGAAACAAGAAAATATTCATGTCTAGAAAATATTTTTTCAGTGTGCCATCTAATACATGATGTTATTACGTTACACAACTGTTTGTAGCTGGCCGTGATGTCATATTACGTCGTCTCTACACACATGACATTACAGTCAAACCTGTATCAGCGGCCACCTCTATAGAGCAGCCACCTCTGTATAAAGGCCACTCTTCGTAATCCCAAACAACAGTTTCTATAGAAATCAACCTGGACAGAAAGGCCACCCATCTATAAAGGTCAATTTTCTCAGGTCCCAAAGGTGCCCGTTATAGACAGGTTTCACTGTACTCGTGAAAGTTGCTCGTGTTTTGAGTAGTCATCCTAATGCTTCATCCTTTTCTTGCAGAAAATAACGAATTTCCATGCAGTTGGCAAGAATGTGTGCGCGTCAAGAAGGGTCTGCCGTGAGTCTCCTAAGTATTGAATTACAGTGTAATCTCGTTAATATGACTATGATTTTCCAATCGAGAATCGTAATAATTAGCGGGTCGTGATATTAAGCGGATGAAAATTGTTGATTCTGAAAGAGCTTGCAAATAGATTTTATAACCTTTGTAAAGCGCTATTGAGCAATTTCTTGGGAAAAGCGCTATATAAATACATAAATTATAATTTTTTATTATATTATTATATTAGCTTGGTTCTCAAAGTGAACTGATATTAACCGAGGTGATCATTAACGGGGTTACAGTGGAACCAGTCTATAATGGTCACATTTGGAACCTGAGAAAATTGACCTTTATATGGACAGGTGGCATTTCTGACCAGGTTGATTTCCATGGAAAGTGTCCCTTTGAGGTTATGAAGAGCGGCCATTATACACAGGTGGCTGCTCTATAGGGGTGGCCGCTAATACAGGTTTGACTGTACACTGAAGTGATGTTAGGCGGATTGTGATCTTAACAAAGTTACACTGTATTGTTTGTCAACTTTTGGGGCTATTGGAAATTTGTATAATACTGAATCGAGTAGATGTTGTTGAGGCATTAGGGTTAGCGTTCTTCGCCTGCCTCTTACAATTCTGAATCCAGAACGAACGCATTTTCTTTCTTGTGGCATGCTTCGTGGTTACTTCAATCGAAGTGGTATGTCTCTTGTGCTTAACCTTCGAAGTTTGGTTTTTAATTCAGTGTGTAATTGTGTAAAGGGAAAGAGAAACAGCCTTATTTTATTATTCTAATAGTAGTAGTAGTAGTAGTAGTAGTAGTAGTAGTAGTAGTAGTAGTAGAGTTGCAGGAAAGCCTTGAGCTCTACCAGCGGAGATTGTGTGTAGGCATGATCCGATTAGATAAAATGGGAAGATATCCTATTGTCTGAAATCCACTTATAACGGAATCCACTGAATCGGATCCATATGATTGACACAGGACGACCTCCTTGTTTAAAAGCTTGACGTTTGAGCGTCTTGTGTCTGTCTCTTGTCTTCAGGCCTTTTCCAACCTACTCAAAATTGGCTCGACATATTCGCGAGGTACATTTCAAAGTTGCAGCCAAACGTATTCAGTCCTTCGAGAAAAGCAGGTGAGAATGCGGTGGTGCATACTATGTCTATTGCATATATGTGTCGTCTATCTGATTTGTGATTGACCATGCAATACATTTGCGACGGTGGTCACCGTTTAATACAAACCATGGTTGATGAATTCCAGTCGCTTAATAAAACCAAATCTTTGCGTTTCCAAATTTTCCCTGATTGCTTTCTCTTAGCTCGCAGCAATTTGCGTAATGAAACCGGTGGGCAACCACTGCACCACCATGGAGCTGGAGAAGTGACCGCGCTTTTCAAGCTCCTGCACCTTCCCGAAGGTTTGGGAAACCACCTGAGGGCTACAACAACAACAACAACAACAACAACCACCTTGTGTCACAGCGTCGTTTTTTTTTAGTTGATGTTTTATTTTTGTCAATGTATTTGTCACTTTTGTCACAATGTCATTTTGTCACTCTTGTCACAATGTCATTTTGTCACTCTTGTCACAATGTCATTT
>OFHS01004570.1:0-11028 GCA_900245855.1 Calvadosia cruxmelitensis
AGTCAATGTTCAGCATCTGATGTGTCTTCTATGACTTGGCTATTCCATATTATTCTCGGCCGTTAGTGCCACTCAACATCCAGTTGCGGTGGAGAATGTTTCTGTAGCGACCAGCAAGAGAAGATTATGTTTCAAGATCATGTGTGAATTCTTTGTTTACATCCGTTTGTCTGTGAAATTCAACACCACCACACCACACGAATGGCGTCATTTGACACTGACGGTTTGCTCTTGGAACAAAGATCAGCGCATTACCGACGGGCAAAGGCCTTGTGAATGAATAAACTGTCGACCGTGAATTTTATTTGTTTGACTCAGCTGGACTTGATGCGATTCCCTCGCGTTGTTTGCGGACATCACGAGAGCACAATAGTAAAATAGTAATTTCTGGTTTGGACTGTTCTTAGAAGTAACGATTACAAATTACTGGCCGAGAAAGTAACAAATTACAATTACAAGTTACTCTCTGTGAAAAGTAACAGATTACAAATATAATTACTTCAAAAAGTAACGAATTACAGTAATTTGTTACTTTTGAAAAATTACTGTACAGCACTGCCAACAGGTAACTCTCTTAAAAGCACTCACTACAGTCAAACCTGTATTTACGGCCACCTCTATAGAGCAGCCACCTCTGTATGAAACCACTCTTCATAACCCCAAAATGACACTTTCTATAGAAATCAACCTGGACAGAAGGGTACCTGTCTATAGAGGTCATTTTCCTCAGGTCCCAAAAGTAACCATTATAGACAGGTTTCACTGTTTCCAATTCTCTAACTTTTTATTGCAAGTCTGTGTCTATTACCGGTGCTTGATTTTTCACATCCTATGAAATGTAAAAAAAATTAAAACTGCTCAATGAGAGAAACATGTCTGGTGTGAAAACTTATATGCTCAAACCAGAATGAGATTATTTGCATGGTTTCATTAGAAATTGCGTTAAAGATGTATCTTCTGAAGCCTCTTCCTTCTCAAAGCAAAGGAAGTATTGCATTGGAGTGTTAACTCTTGAAGAACGCGAGTAAACCATCAACAGCCCAAAGATATAGTGAGTGCTCTTAGTGCACTCAAGTGCCCATGAAAAGTCTTTTTGCAAGTGTTTTCTTGATCATATCTATCTGCTTGCGAAATGAAAAAATATCCGCCATGGGCACTTTAATGAAAAAGATAATATTCCAATATGTGGACTATGCTACTGGAGTATTTTTTGTGTTGCCAGTTGCTATGACGTATACAATCTGGTGTGGTTGTTAGTGATTGATATACTACATGGGTGTAGACTCACTGAAATTCTGGAGTTTTTACTGGATGACGGCGAAATACCAGATCTCATTTTTTGTGAATTCCTCGTGTCGTTGTCATCACGTAACTTAGAAATAATGGAATTATGCATTATACTTTACAGTCTTAGCTTTTGTCATGGTTCAGAAATACAGTGAAACCTGTCTATAATGTTCAGCTTTGGGACCTGAGGAAAAGGACTATTATAGACAGGTGGCCTTTCTGTTCAGGTTGATTTCTATAGAAATTGTCATTTTAGGGTTATGGAGAGTGTCCTTTATACACAGGTCGCTGCTCTGTAGAGGTGGCCTCGTAATACAGGTTTGACTGTACACTAATTTTCGCTGGTTGTGCAAATCATGGAGAAAGCAAACACTGGAACGTCGTTTTGTTTGTGGAGTAGGTTCAATTGGTTGGATTATGAAGAGTTGCAGTTGGTGGCAGTATGTGCTGAGCAGGACGTATGCTGGTTGTCAACAACTAACCTTTCTTTCAGCCAAAGTAGAAATTACCAAAACACTTTGCAGCAATATATTTTATCCATTCGATGTTTTTGGTACACCCTTAGATGGTTTGACAATCTTTACTTTTATTTCTAGTATCTTCACCTTTCTACAATTTTTAGGGATTAATCGAAATGCAAAAATAGTATTTAATTTTTCATAACAAAGGTATTGCATGCCAGAAAGATATTTTTTTCAATCTGGTAACTTATTATCTTTGAAATTGTTTTACATTTTACGTAATTCTACTTCTCATCTACTGTTTACTCTATAGCATAGACCATGGCTTTCAAGGTGTCATGAAACGCTGGGGAATGAAAGGTCAGCCAGCTAGTCACGGCCAAACGAAAACTCATCGGAAAATGGGAGCCACTGGAGGTGGAACGGTAAGGCTTTGTCATTAGATTGTTTTTGTTTGTTTGTGTGTTTGTTTGTTTTATTTATTTATTTATCAAACATGAGTGATAATGATTGACAAGCAAGCACAGGAAAATAAACTACTTACACTAAACATACAGCCTAATAACATTTACAAAAACGCGATAGATTTACAGAATCTAAACGACGTTTAAAGACAGAAAATGAAACAGATGTAATAACATCATCTGTAAGGGAATTCCAAATGGGAAGGACTAAATTACTAAAAGAATATAAAGGAGCATTGTTAATAGGAATGGATGGAGGATTTAGCTCCTTAGAATTACCCTAAGTTGTATAGTTGCAGTCTTGTTGTTGTTGTTGTTGTTGTTGTTGTTGTTGTTGTTGTTGTTGTTGTTGTTGTTGTTGTTGTTGTTATTGGATCAGAGTACCTATTTGTGTACATATTGCCATTGCTCTAATGGTGTCATCTGAATCTGGGCCTAGTCACACACGGTGTTTTTCCAAATGTGAGTTTAGCATTATTCATTCATTGACTATAACTTCTTTATAAGTGAGTAAACACCACCTTTCCCTAATCGACCGCCTAGAGCTAGAGATCTCTTTCAAGTAGTAACATATTAAGGTTCAATAATATAATCCACCTGACTCAAGTGACCACCTGTGTTAAGATACCACTTTTATTGGTCCTTTGAGTAATTACTGTACACAATTTGTAGTTTGCTGACCTGGGGTATTATTCATGGACCGGGACTAAAGCGTAGTCCGGGACTAAACACTGAGTCTTGACTAAATTACTAAAATCTGTATATGGGAGTTGAGATTTAGTCCTGGACTATACTTTAGTCCTTGTCCATGAATAAGGCCGCTGGAGATTTCAACTGTTGGATGACTTGAACTGTGATGGCATGGTGATTAAATGCAGGGAGTACACGGCGTCTGGTGCTGGAGAGACAGCACAAAACAAACCCAAGTGGCATGCTTTTATCGGGGACCTACACGTTATGCCTCCTACCCTCATCCCTGGTCAGCAGGAATCGTGTTATGTTATTTTGTACTCGCAGATAAAAGCGCTTTTGTAAAGCCATATGGCACAACACGGAGCTCCTATGATCTTTGCATATTACCACAAAGGATCATTTTTGAGCTGTCTAGCTGTTCTATGGTCTATTGGTTTTATTATGTGGAGCAAATGGGAAGCAATTGTTTGTATTATGGTAGTTCAGGTACTTTGTTTTGTAAGACGTTTTCAGTATTTCAAATTGCCCCTTAATTCTACATTCAATATGTGGTGGATATGTTAATATGTAGTTCCTGTTATTGTCACACGTATTGCTTGTCATGTTTCCGGTTATCTTCCTGTATATTGTTCTCTTATGTTAATTTCCTTGGTGTTAATGATGTCATGCTGTTATGTCGTAGCCTAGTGTCACTGTATTCTGTAATGTAATTTTGTTCTGTTTTTGTCCTCGACATGAGAAGTTGTTAGAAGTAAAGATCGTCGTGGTTACTGTCTATGGGCGTGCCACGACACAATATTTTATTTAGTAAAAAGCATAACCGCCGTTTCAGCTTTTTTGCCATAACTTTTGCTAAACCAACAAATTGCAGAACTTATTGCAGAACTCATGTAGTTGCTCGTGCCTTGTCCTTGTTGTGACCGCCAAGCGCTACATATACAAAGCATTGAAATCGCTCTTGTTTACTGTACTTGTAGAATCCTGGTCGTATATTTCCCGGAAAGAAAATGCCTGGTCACATGGGAAACAAGAAAGTTACTGTGACACATCTTAGGGTGAGGAAAATGATTTCTTCCTTTAGAAGAGATTCTAAATTGACTCAGGAATATAACTCATTTTGCAGCTTTCTTGTTGTAAATTTCCTGGACAGTTGCATGCATTTATATTTTGTCCAAATTTCTATTTACAATAGTGCTACTAAGCACCGAAACATCATCAAATATTATGTTTTTGCCTTGACTTTTTGTGAGAAATTTAACTATGCTTTGTTATAAAATAATTGTTACTTTGTTTTATATTTATGTTGTTTTATGTTTTTCGTGACGAGAGAATGATACTGTACCATTCCAGCATTGTGGGACTGATCTAGTCAGAGCATCTATCATTTCGCATGATAGTTAGTTTGAGGCTGGATGCTTGTCGTTTTTCTTGTCATTTTAATAATTTAAATTCTAGACTTTATTATTATCATTATTAATATAATTACCTCCATATATTTCACCACTAGTATGATCATATTTTAATAGTAAGTTAGTTTCATAGTGTAGTAACTAGTGCACTCGCTATTCTGTAAAACGTACCTATACGGTAACTTCAGTTTCTTCTTTATCGATTTTTAAGCAGTAGAATGTGAGGTAAAAAAATGATGATGATGACGATTGCTTGTATTTCAATTGTTTATGTATTAGGTGCTGCGATTGAACACAAAACACAATGTTCTCTACGTCAAAGGAAATGTCCCTGGTCCTCGAGGAGGACTCCTCAGGATTCAAGACACGTTAGTTAATCAAGAAGCCCCTGTGCTGCCCTATCCCACGTACATCCCTACAGAAGGCGAAGATTTACCAGAGGACCTATATTCGGACCTTGTTCACACGTCAGACAGCGAGTCATTGCAATTTGGAGGTGTAGAAATTGAATCAAAGAAATCCAAAGGGAAATCACGTTAAAAGGGACGCAACAGACAATTGCATGAAAATGGAGTTCACTTTTTGTCCACAAGCATGGTAAAAACAATCATGTACATGTGAAACGTCAAGTTGATTTGCAGCTACCGGTATTCACGTTGGAGTCCATACGTCCATATGTGACGGAAAGATCAACTCACAGATGTTGTTTCACATTGTGTATAAGCTCGTGTTGATCGATTTGTGAGAATCTCTTCTATGGAAATCTATGTCTTCCCGTGCAATAAGTCCTATCTTATCTTCTTTTATTAGCAAAGATCATTGATGGCGATATGATTGTCCAACATTTCTATATTTACATCAGCTTGTTTGTATCGCTGATTGTTGAATTGATGTGTTGGTATATGCAGCAGGTCTATTGATTGTATTATTGGTGGCACATTTGATCAATAACTTAAAGCAGATGGCTTTCAACGAGGAATTATTTTCTATAGAACAGAACCTCTAATTATAAAGATACCTGATAGCTGATCCTTAGCTATTTTGTTGTGGCGCAGTGCAACCGATGTGAAGCTTTCTGCTAGAAGCTGACAAATCGACATGGAAGTAGTATCAGCTAGAATGATGCATTAGACAATTAGGCCGTGGGCCACACAGCAGAGAGTGAATTTTTTTTATTTTTAGCATTTTCAAATTACCTTTGCTTTGACACACTTTGTAAGTTAGTTTGGTTGATAATTACGAGGCATTGCAGTAAATGCACTTGAAATATATGCAATCATTCATTACGGAACATTTTGCATTTAAGGACCCAGACAACTTGTCACTTTGTCAGCCAGAGTCAGCGGTTAATTGTGTTGTTGTTAAATCTAATGATAATCTCCATCAACTATTGTCAACTTACATACTCTTCCCTGCTTCTGCTGAAATGTTTACAACGCTAAGCAAAGGAAATGCTTGTTTATACTTCGCGCCAAATATCCCACTTATGGTCTGCATTATGCAAAGTCGACTGTATTTGTGGTTTGTAGATTTATTCATTGCAACATTGATACGATTTTTTGCTAGTGTTTCACATTTTATTAACAATAATTAATTCATTAATTATTCAAGTAAATTTTTTTGTGTTTAATTTTGCACATTTTAAATTAAGTAATACAAAAGAGACAATCTAATAAAGAATTATAGAATAATAATGTGAATATGGCCAGCAATACACAGCATTTTCATAATGCCAGGTCAAAAACATTTATAGAATTTTATTAGATTAATAGACTTTATTGATTATCAATTATAATTGTGTACATCCACCCACAATATTAGTGATTGGTTCACAATTAAAATCGCCGTGAAATCACAAAGCACTTCTGAAGAAACCCTCCCAGGGTCATTGCATTATTTGGCGAGGATAGTAACTAATAGCAACAAAAATAAGTCATTAATAATTAAGTACTTTTCAAATGAGTATAATTTGAGAATTACAGTATAACTTTATTTACGATTTGTTTTTCTTAGCCTCTTGCTACAGTAATTGTATTGAGCGAGGCTCTCTCATAATTGGCACCTGACATCTTCTATGCGTCGTGCTGATAGCTGATTGCTGTACTGGTGTAGTGTAGCCTTGGATTTCTCTTTGTGCATCTCAATATGCCAAGCCATCAGGCTGTTACTGCTTATTACTCATTCTTAGTTGTATCCGTCATCGTGTTTCCTTTATGGTGGGTCACTACGAGATCTTACCGCGCTACTTTACCTGTTCAAGAAATCGTATCGTTGCAGCAGACTGACATTGAAGTCGGTGCATCTGTCAGTATATTTATCTCACCAGATCTGCTGACTAAACTAGATGAAGATGTTCATAGAAGTATTGCAAAGATGAATTATGAATTACAGCAGAATTTTGCTGAATCTGGATCGTCATGCAATGCTGTCAAGGTTAATTTCTCTGTCGAAGTTTTGCCGCGAAGTAAACTAAAGGAACTGAATACGCTGCGAGATAATCGATTTATTCCTTCGTGTGTTGGGTTAGAAATGGATCATACCAATCCTTCAGGAAGACAGTACAAATATAACGTTTACGTCTTGGAGAAATATGAAAGTGACCTGCAGGATTCGCAAGCTGAAGTTTGTTCCACGGAGACATTGACTGATTTCGGAATCGTTATGGGATGTGATCTTCTTGACCACAAAGAGACTTCGTTGGCTGTTGCTTCATCTTTCATAAATACTTATCTTAATACTGTTTGTGACACTTCTTCACAGCTGAATGTATCTAAACCAGAATTACAAAAGCCCACTGGATACATGAACAGGATCAAGCCCGGCGAGCACATTATCAGTGTCACTCTAGCAATTGCTGACCCACATGCTATAAATGTGACATGGGACACTGAAGGCATGCTCGACAGTTATTTTAAAAAATACAGAAGCCACATACAACCATTGGTTACTCTTAATGTACAATCTCAGGTTCATTACTTTGCCGACTTTGAGACGAAAAAGAGGAAGAATGGCAGTGGTTACTATTTGCCAAAAGATTTCTTGCCACTGATGATCAACCCCCTTGAAAGCCGTTTTAACAATTATGTTACCAAGTCAAATATCCTTCATTATGTTGTGTATATCCCCCTTCTTGATGAAAGCCCCCTGATGATTGAAGGGGGATCTGATCGATTCCTGGTTGAAGGATGGGGAGGTCTTTGGATACACAACAAAGCAGCTGAAAATGTGTTAACAAATTCAACACACATCGTAAGTTCCCTTGAACTAGCTGAAGTATTTCTTCCGATGATCAACCAACATTTTGGCATAGGAGTTTCAAATTTATCGCACAACTGTGCCCCTGATTCTATTCCGTCGCATATTATCTTGAAGAGAGCAATGTCGGCATCCATTGATCTTCAGCAAAGCACAATATCAGCTTTAATGTCGCTTTCAAAACTCATGAATGACATAGAAAACATGGTGATCAAAGATGAAATTAGAGACCTAGTAGTCAACTCAGTGCACCATTTGCAGCTGTCGCGGAAGAGCTTGAAAGATGGGGACATTATCAATGGTCTGAAATTGGCTAAGAAAGCTTTCCAGTTTTCTGAAAAGGCCTTTTATGATCCATCATTACTTGCACTCTTATACTTTCCCTCAGATGAAAAATACGCTATTTATATTCCATTATTTCTCCCTGTAAGTCTTCCATTATTTGTTTCCTTGTATAAGTCCATTAGACTTCATTTTGCAAACAATAGACCTTCACGTTAAATAGTTTGTAATTGGCAGAAATTTGCACTGCATCTAATGAACATTTCTCCTGTCGATAGACAATTGGACGAAAGTTATGACCTTGTAAATAATTTTTCACATTTTGTAAACAGTACAAAAACAATAAATATCACATTTGATGATGTCAGTCACTCAGTATGTACACCGCGACAATATACTTGTGAGAATACATGTGTGTTATGTATACTGTGCATACAGAAAGTGTGTCAAGTTTTTAACAACCTGGGTTCAATCTTGCCCTTTACCAAAGATAATCTGTAAGTCGTTGAGGTATGGCTTGAGCACTTGGACAGATTGCGGTCAACTCATGCTGCTCAGGAATCGAAGTAAACTTCTCGTCACAGGATTGAACCTGTATTCTTGTACGGATCCTAATCCTGGGTTATGTTTGATTCAGTTGCGAGTCTTTTAGATCAATCCTATGACGTTCTGCTGAGGAATGCCCTTGAGTTCCACTGGTTTAACATCATAGCCAGCAATGAGTGATGGTAGCTCAATCCATCCCCAGGCATCGTTATAATTATTACTTTGCCTGAAACGATCTCCCTGGTACCTATTAATGTAGTTATTGTAGTTACCTGTAAACTGTATTATCGTGTGACATCCGTTTATATTGAAAATGAATATCCTTTATGTTGAATAGGAGTCTGTTGTTTGTTGAGCCTGCCTCTGTGGAAATGTCTCCCCCGGTGGATGGTCTGAGATTCGACAACAGGCAACATCCCCTGGTCTGTTCATGGCCCTCATTTGGTTACCACTAACAAGGAGCTCCTCCTTAGATAAGGGAGGCAAATCTTTTTCCACCCGCTGCCTTGTGGGATGGTCATGCATGACCAAAGGCTATAGGAAGTTAGGAACAAACCCTAAAAGAAAAGCAGCTCGGAGAAATGGCGACCACCTTGTTCAAGAAGCTGAAAAAAAACATGAATGACAACTAAATTCAACCATCACAATGGGAGCGCAAGATGACGCAGACCATCACTTAGAAGGTACAGCCGTTTCCTTGTTAAGCTATTGGAAGTGCCCAAAAGAATGCTGGAGAATGAGTCTCAGTTGAGCGAGAAGTATCTTGTGCGGCAGTGGAATTTCTGACAGTGAATGACGCTGGACGCAAAAGATGCCAAGAAATTGAGGCACGCTTTCGCAGAGAATGATGTGCATACCCTTCTTTTGAGTCACCAAACAACTGATTGGGAAGTGCAAATAAACCAGAAACCAAAGACGATTACCGATGATGATGATGGCAAGATGCTCCTGGACGAGGAGGATCAAATTTTTGGCACTGGACACAGAAAATAGTTTGCTGTTACTCACATTGAGCAAAGAGACAAAAAATCTACTCAGTGGTACTTTGGGCACGATTGAACTTTGCATCAGTCAAATTCTGTAGGCCTATATTTCCATGTTTGAAACTTTCGTTCCAAAGGGTCAATCAAGACCAGGGCCTAAATGACGCACCTGGGTGCCTACTGCATAAAACAGTCCTGCAATGTCCGACATAACAAAGATCACGACCAATCATGAAAGTGGACCTCGATTGATTCATGCAAAAGGTACACATAGTACAGTTGTAATTACATTGCATTATATTAAAGGGCTCTGCAATTTTCATTCAGCCTCTCCAGCGGCATCATACCAATTCTCTCCATCATCAGCCTCATCTTCATCAGAGCTCTTATCACCCTCAGCTTGCTTTTCATCCATCACAACAGGGCTTGTACCTGCAGTTGGCGATTCTGATGATACTCTGTCACTGGTATTTAATGTTGTATCAACAGAAGGTGCAATGCTATCATCAGAAGGACTTGTCGCTTCATCCAGGCCAGCTTTGACATCAGGTAGGACATCAATGACCGAACTCAGTTCCTATGAAAGCAACAACACAGCATAAACGGCAAGCAGTACGCCTACTCTATAGCCATGCAGACACTGTAAACTACGATTATATTTAAAACATAAAATCGCTTGTGAGAACATGGTTCGGTACAAGGGACATAGAGACGACAGCTCTGCGAGTGGCTACTTGCCAAGAACTTCGAGCACATTGATTTCACTTTATAGAGCATGTGCAATACATATTTACAATGCATGACCTATACAAAACTACCGCTGACACGCTTGACATTAGAACAATACAACATGCAGCGCATAAGACACTGTGTCGCCACAACACTTGACACCTTGTATGACACCACAAACATACACACCACCCAGTTCTACAGAACTAACAGACACAAGACCTATATCACTATTGCTATCCAATGCAGTGACTCCTTCTCAATCATAGACTCTATCCCTACCTAAATCGAGTAGCGTGAACATTTCAACTTGTAATAATAATTACTATTTACAAAACATCAAATCAACTTTGAAACAGCGGAAAAATAATACTCAAAGGCTATCAATATGGCTAGTTGACTATGTAGTGGCTGACGCGCGGTCTGTGTGAACTCAATGTCGTCATTGTGTAGTCACGTGATTGTAAGAATATGTAGCCGTGTCTTCCTGTAATCATGCTCTTTCCCGTCTGTACTTCGTCGTGTCAACAACTCCGTCTGTCATCTTATCTAAGCTGTGTCTCACGACATAGAGCTCTGGCACCAACGACCATATGTACTCCTTGGAACTCTGCCATCTCTCCCTGTCGTGGGACCAGCAATGTCTCTATGAAATATATATCATGTGGAATGTCAAAGCATCAATTCTCGTCTTTCGTCCTCCACAAATGGTAACCCCGACGACATGAAAACGCAACCACCAGAGAACACTACTTCTGGCCAACATCGCAAGTCAGTCCTGGAGACATCTACCGCCACACACACGATGCCGTTGGTCGTCCTGGATTTATTTTGTTGTTTGTTGCCGTTGTATCTTGTTTGCCCTGTCGCTGTCGAAGTTCATCTCGTCACGTCCCACTCGTCGCCATTTTGAAGTTGT
>OFHS01004571.1:1658-13624 GCA_900245855.1 Calvadosia cruxmelitensis
AGAAGAACTTCCTGGTCTGGATTAACGAGGAGGACCACACCCGCATTATCTCAATGGAGAAAGGTGGAAACATGAAGGCAGTGTTTGATCGCTTCTGCCGTGGACTGAAGGAGGTTGAAAAGCACATCGAGGGCAAGGGGGCTGAGTTTATGTGGAACAAGCACCTTGGCTACATCCTGACCTGCCCATCCAACCTTGGCACTGGCTTAAGAGCTGGTGTCCACGTCAAACTCCCTAACCTGGCAAAGGTAAACAAAATCAGCATGCTTCTTTGTATTCACTCTCATAATGCTGTGGCTGATGTGATAATTGAAGACGCAAACAGAGTGATGGAGCCAGTAGGGGGCTAAGGGAAGCTGGGAAAGTCAGCCCTATGCCCCAATCAAGGACAATTAACGTGTTATTGAGGATTAAATGTGCAGGTGTATATGCATGTAAGTCTTTAGAGGCGCTTACTAATAAAATGTACTATAAAGCCCCCCAGTCGGGGAGGAAATCCCATCGTCAGGAATGTACTGGCACCAGCTCTGGATGAATTAAGATACACAGAATTTATTTAGTATCCCTCTTCTTGTAAAAACAAATTAAACCAGGCGATTACAAGCCAGTATGGATGGAAATGACCAATGTATTTTTTTCTAATGTTGTCGATTGCAGCAATTATTCCTGGCTATCCAAATTGCAAGTTATAGATTCCTGAATAGCATTGTATGTCAAAGTGTAACGAGACTACAATGAGATAATTGAAACAGGGGGGATGTTAAGCAATACTGTGTCCTTAACTCTCTATCTGACGCAATAATAAAGGGTTTGCTTAAAACCGATTTTGATTCCACCTGATCAGGATCATCGCCTTGATTCCATCCTGGAGAACTTACGCCTTCAAAAACGCGGAACAGGTCAGTGATTTTAAATATTACATTTAGCAAGGTAATGTTGTAAAGGATGTAGGTACAGTGAAACCTATCTATAACAGTCACCTCTGGGACCTGAGAAAAATGACCTTAAAAGACAGGTGGCCTTTCTGTCCAAGTTAATTTCAATAGAAAGGTATCACTTTTGGGTTGTGAAGAGTGGCCATTATATGCAGGTGGTTCCTTTATAGAGGTAATACAGGTTTGAGTGTAGAGTTGTTTGTAGTAGGCGAATTGATATTTTAGATGTACATAATCACCATGAATCCAAAACCATGTGAAAACCACGTAAGATTTCAAACACCATGTGAAAAACCATTTGAATTAGAAAACAGAGCAAAAACCTTGTGAAAAGGGCACTTTTCCAACGGTTTTACACATGATTTTCACATGGATTTCACATGGTATCAGTTCATAGTGTTTAATGGTGGCAGTTATGACGTAGGGTAGCTGGTCGGTCTGACAGCTTGAGAGAACAGATTGAAAGAGGATAACGTTACAAATACATGGCATTTATAACAACTGACGAAGGGTGTTTCCGAGCGCTGAGCTAAAAGATAAATAAGACCGCCATAATTTGTTGATATTATCTAATTAACAATAAAGAAGTATGTTCTACTGTAGTAACTTACATCTGAATTTTAAGGTGGAGTTGACACCGCAGCTGTTGGTGGCACTTTTGACATATCCAACCTTGATCGCTTGGGTTTCTCCGAAGTAAGTCCAATAAATGAAATAATAATTTAACAAGAATTCAGTTATGTGTGTTGATTTGCAATTGTCAACGTAGCACCGGGCATAGGCTCTGGTGACTGTAAATTACTCAATAAACACATTTCATGTGGGCTCATTAACTTGTGATCAACTGAATGTGGATTACATAGTATGATGTCATCATGTGCTCGAATTTGTTTTACATCTGGTTTCTAAATTTCTAAAATTCTAAATTATGGAAACAATTTCCAAAATGTAGAAACAATTCCAAAACTATACATAGAATGTTGAAATAATGTTTCTTATTGAATTTCCGTTATTGATAGATAATGTCACCTAAATTCCTTTCGGGCCAGTGGTGTTAAGGTGTGGAATCTTTACCCTGTCAGCTCAAGCAATCTTTCAATTTGACCAGATTTAAAATTGATTGTAAAAACTAGATTGTAAAATACTATGCAATGATTTAGACCATTCTGTATTAGGGAAGAGCCGATAATCGTATCGGTATTTGTATCGGCCGATATATCGGCGATATTTTTTATATATCGGTTATCGGCCCGATATAGTAGAAGCATATCGGCAGATAGCCGATATAAAATTCCATTAAATTATTTTGAGAAAACCGCCATATGTGCAGCAGTCACCTGTGTTACTTTCAATTAGGACGGCTTTTCGGCGACTTATGATCAAAATATTCACCTTCAATCCTGTCTTCAATCACTCAAATGACATTTTATCTTGTTGATTATAGAACCAAGAAATGACAAGTTAAATTTTGGTTGTTGTTTTGAGTTGCTTTATGGGTTATGTAGTGTTTGACTTTGCTTTTAGAAAGTTACGGCTTTATATCGGTATCGGCCGATAGTAAGTTTTTATCGGTAGCCGATATATCGTATCGGTATATCGGCAAAAATCTATATCGGCTCATCCCTATTCTGTATATATTTCTTTTTCTTGTACAATTTTTTATACCTTGAATTTTTGTATTGCATTATTATAGCTCTGCTCCACGTATAATAGTTGCACTGTAACGTATGGATATCAGAAATCAATAAACCCCACACACATACAAGACATAACAATATTTAGGAGACTAAACGATGATACAACTCAACACTTGAAGGATTAATTAACTTTGTGATATTTTGCATCTAGGTTGAGCTTGTTCAAAAGGTCATCGATGGGGTCAGCACTCTCGTCGAGATGGAGAAGAGATTAGAGAAAGGGAAGAGGATCAGTGATCTTCTACCCAAGGCCTAATCATCAGGCTGCATTCCGGGCTCAGCATAAATGTACGACATGAATTAAAAAGTAGAAAAAAAAAAGGTATCACTGATACTGTAAAAAATATAAAAAGAAAAAAAAATACAATGAACATAAAACACAAATAAAATAAACAGAAAATACAAAAAAAGATATCAACGATATCAGGAAAAAACGAAAACCCAAAAATATGTCAAAATGATGCTAAAAATGATGAATGCAGTAGAAAATGATTGTATAAATGCTGAAAAACGATGTTAGCTGGAAGATGTAAATAGCTCTGGCTTACCATTGACAGCAGCTACACCCTGGTGAAACAAGGGACCGACATTGGCTGATGTGAACAGCTCAGATGGATGATGGCATTTGGGCAGCTTGTCACGGTCAAGAGGCATGACGAATAACTGACGTGACAGACATATTGACAGACACTGACTGTACTGACATCCTCAGATGCACGCTTGGAATATAACTGGCAAGTTGATATGCCTCTGCGATCAGTAGTTTGGTCTTGCCGTGAAACATCTCAGACAGGCAACTGAAATTGAGGAGTCAGTTGTCTGTCAGACCGCAGACCAAACATCTCTGATATGACACCAACAGCAAGTAATTATTGTAATGAGTTTTGGGGGGCTTGTTGCTATAGTTACAATGTCAGGTGCTTCTTAGTATCGCTTTTTGAACATCATGTTGCCTCTCTTGCTGCAACAAACTATCACCAATGGCAGAATGTTGATATTGGGGTATCAGCAGTCTGTCGAGCAGCAAGAGTAAACAATTTCCACTCGAAAATAACATCAGCTGATTAATGTAGTGAGTTTTGAGGGACTTGCTACCTTGGTTACAGCATCGAGTGTCGAAGATTCAGCCGCCATACAGCAACTTTAGTGAAATCCTGCAGAACATCCGGCACGATCGCATTCTAGATTATTGACAACATTACATGTTACACGAGGATACTACACGGACGTATGACTTCACACATGACAAAGTACAAGACACATAGCTGCAGCATGACGGATGACGGACAGCTGTCTCTTTGCCGTGACAAGTCCCTGAGTGCCATCATACTATCTTGACCAGTCTGCCGTTGAGATTAATATTGCTGTCAGTGGATGAGTCTGAAGCTTCAAAATAAAACCATGTATAAAAACCGATATGCTGAGCCCGATGAAATTCATGTCAATAGATGTTTCAAACCAAACCAAACTTGTCATTTTTATGTCTCAAATATTTATACTAACCATAGAAGCATCAGAACGAATAATATAACTGAACAACAGTTAATTAAATAATTAATCGATTAATCATGATGATAATCGCCAGAAAAAAAAGGCGATCAATATACTGTAGTTTGCTAATTAAAATACCTTTAATTTTAAACTTTATAATTATATGACCTGTGCTGTCAGAGTTTAACTTTAAGCATCCCGCAAATTCCGACAGTTGGGTCAAAAAGTGATAATTTGTATTCTGAGTCTATGCCCCTTGGATGGATTTCAATTTTAACACGAAACTGGGCAATTTGTATGCGATCTTTGACTTGACCTCAATTTGCTCTAAAGGTTTAGGATCAATTAAAGCCAATACACATCACACTGGCACTCAAGAAGTAGGAAAATGTTGATGGTAATAGATGTCAATTAAGTTGATTATGCATCACTATAAGTGACTTTAGTGGCGGAACAGATAGTGAAGTGTTCTACAGGAAATAATTATGCTGAATAAACATGGGATCAAAAAGTTTGGTTTTCAATAAGCGACTGGCCAGTCATAACGTCATTCAGCAGCAATGACTGCATGACGAGAAGGTTACAAGATGTAAGAATGAAATGATTGAACATTTGTGTTCTGCCAGCAGTTGGAGTATTTATGAGATAACAGACTCGTACTGAAATCTGACACGTAAGTGATACACCAAGAATTCCCACTAGTAGCTGGTTCAAACTACTATGCAGCTTTGGCCAGTGTCACACACTGTATTGTTAAAATCCAGTTCAGATACCACCCCCAACAAACCCAAATCAAGACCTCCAATGCAATGGTTTGCAAAAGAAGACACAGCAACTTCAAGGTGTCCATTCTACAGTGACAATTTCATCAACCTTTCAGAAACATAGCTTGGCTTTAAGACAGCCTTTTTTAAAAACAGCTATGTCGGATTTCTACACCAATTTGCATTATGAACTGATTTGAGCGTTGGCATTGAGTGTTTCAGACACTGTGCGCAACCAAAGCCTTGTTATTTTCCAAGAGCTAATCACACCACCCGGTTTGGAACAAACAAACAAACAGGCAGTGTGAAAATATAAATAAAGATTTGAAAGAACATAGACAGAAATCTCGCACTGGGATGAACAGCCAAATAACTGACAAAACAGAACATGACAGACACAATGACATCGACGGCACTCATACCGCGCCGTCATACTAAAAACTTCAAAGGAATAAATTCGCAAATATGACCTCAAAGGATTCATCCTTGACACATACAATATATTTGTATAAATACACGTGGAGGACCACATACAATCGAAAAGCCATCATTTCAATCTAATGTTGCATCTTCAAGCAAGAGTGTTCGATATAATCTTCAAAAATAATTTCTTTAAAAAAATCATTAAAAATATGTAACATGATTTTAATCAAAATATTGGAAGATGCAACTGAAAGATAAAACATCTCAGTACAATTGAAGTTACCAAACGTCAATATCGTAAATGATGGCCATGTCATATCTTACTCAACATAAAAAACTCAACGATTTACAACAAAAAGTATTTTCACGTAAATTAGGCAGAATCCTACCACGGGAATGATAAATTACTTAGCATGCCACGGCTTGCTACGTTCTGATCACAGTTTGAAATTTGAGCGTCCAAAGATTACTCCTTGTTATGTAAACTGCTCAACTGGAAACTATGCTACAAACAAGCAGCTGTGCTACAAAACGAATGGCATTTTACTTCGGCATGCATCCTCGTAATGTTGCAGCAGGCGCTTCGTTCATTCTTCTTGCATAGCTAGTATTCCAGGACGTGCAATTGTCAGGCCATTGTGCCTCAGAAGGAAGGCAACTGAAGAATTGATATACTCTAGATTCGTCGACGATATTAAAAATTGCATAAATAAATACGAGGAGATCTATCGATAATTCCTTAACATGCAAATTCTCGTCAAAAGCGTGGGTGCATTCTTGTGAATGATGTATGGTATTGTATGAGATCAATAATAATTCCTTACGCCGAAGCTGTCAAACAGGTAAGAGTCCTTAAACAGCGGACTGCAACCAATCGTCAAACGGAGACCACATGGATACCATCTCACGCTACCACTTCATTTCTTCTAAGTTCCAAGTGTGTTTGCGGATTCTGGCTTGCTTTAATCCCCTTTAACTCTTGCGTGGCAGCATCAGCTAAACTGAGCAAGGCGGCAACGCCATCGAGGCTAGACAAGTCCCTTGGCTCAACAGCACTCCTTGAACGCTTAGCTGCCTTTGTGTATGTGTGGTCGGTCATTACAGGTGACGAGCACGTATCCCCATAGCCGCTGTCAGCAAGGGTATCTCGTTCAACTAGCTTTCGCATGTTCTGCTCCATTTCATCGTCAGTGTCATCATCAAAGTTCTCATCATCATCGTCACTGAATGCCGTGTATGCATCGTTGCAATCTGACGTCCAACTCCCAAAACTGTCATTAGGACCGTTGCGAGTGTGGTTCTTTGATTGTAAACGCATGCCAGTCAGCAGCGTGTGTATATTGCACTTGGGGTTAAGTGGATATGACCTACAAAAAAACAAATTGCGCTTTAGGAACAACACCAAACTACACAATAGGGTGATTAAAAAACATTGATGTTCGAAATTCCAACAGGAGACAGGTTCAATCGATGCTAAATTGGTGAGAATAAACAAATGCAAAACGAAAATTAATTTGAAGAACGTTTAGAGGTGCTTCACGAATTTTGAAGTTTCCTGCAATTTGAGCAAATCCGGCCATAATGCACTCTGTTATGACGCGCCGGATTTCACGCAAAATTGTACACAACGTATTTTGTATAGACTGTAACTCTGAAATGACATAGCAACCAGTACAGAAAATAGATGTAACACCGCAACTTTAAGTTATTGTCTTCATTTTCAATTCATCCTGGGCCATAATTATGTGTTCTGTTATACGCAAATAAGATAAGGCCATAACTATTGGCATTTGGCAAGTCATTGATCGAACTATTATCAAAACCAGACAATCATAGCTTCTCACACAATCTAATGTCTTTATTGTTAGGCAGTAAACAATTTAGATCTGTATGCACTACACAACAATCTCACCGCTTTCGAGATTCGGAAATACTGCCTTCAGAGCCGCTGTCATCGGCGTCATGATGACGATCTTCGTCGTCATCATCAGATAATGGTTCAATGTATTTGCGCCAATAATTTAGTAGCACAGGGCTACCATTGATGTCTTCTTGTTTCTTGTTAAAGTTTTGCCCTGCAGCAAAACAAAGGACAAACTATGCAATATTTATGCTTCCAAATATGCTTCCATCAAAACCGTCAACAGGGTCGCCGCCGTTTTAACCAGTAGGCACTCAAAGCACGTGCTTTTGGCCCTCAGCCTGGATAGGCCCTTCTCACTGTCAGTTCAAAAATTCAAATTTACGGGATGTTGAGATCTAGTGCAGTGTGCAATCAACTGCAGAGAGCTACTGAGTTAATGTTTCCTCATTTGCTGTTTGTGAGCAAAAGCAACATCATGGATAAGCCAATTATGGGTGAACATTTAAACAATGGTCAGTTTTGGGCTACTTAATAGTTAAAAATTAGGCCACCCTTTGGGTAAAGTGCTTTAGGCCCTCTCCACGCCTAAAACTTTTACCATTGTTTTCACAGTCAAGTTGATAAGAAATGTTTGTCACATTATATCCGGCAATTATTTTACTTTATGAAAACCAAGAGTTCACAGATTATAATTATTTACTTTTAATAGTCTGATGGGGTAACTAACTATAAAGTGCACCAGAGAAATGCTTGTGTAAAGACAATAAAAAATGACCTAACTCATGATCCGTACAGTGAAACATGTCTATAATGGTCACCTCTGGGACCTGAGAAAAATGACATTTATAGATAGGTGGCCCTTATACACAGGTGGCTGCTCTATAGAGGTGACCGCTAATACAGGTTTGACTGTACCAAGTAATTAAGCAGCTCCGATCAGAATGCATTTACAAATAAATCTGCGAAACTGAATGTGTACCTACACGGGCAAGACTGCAAACATTGAAATGCCTGCCACAACTGTGATTTCAACATGAAAAGACAAATTCAGTTACTCATCGAAGTACATACCTCGTTTTAAACCTCGTGCACTCATACTGCAGATTGCCACTGCCGCATTGAGTTCCTCCGCATCTAAAACCAAAATGTGAATCACTACAAAGTCATGTAAGGAACAAATCAACAAAATAGTTCAACTCAACCGCTCTTTCCAACGAATTATCAAACAATCTAGTATAATGCGCGTGGTTTGCATCTGTCATTTCCTCATCCTAACACATTCCTTCGTCAGCATACGGAGGGGATCAACCTACAGTCAAACCTGTATTAGCGGCCACCTCTATAGAGCAACCACCTGTGTATAAAGGCCACTCTTCACAACCCCAAAATGACATTTTCTATAGAAATCAATCTGGACAGAAAGGCCATCTGTCTGTAAAGGTCATTTTTCTCATGTTCCAGAGGTGACCGTTATAGACAGGTTTCAATGTACTATTCTTGTGCCGAGGACAGGCTTTGCGCTGATTTTGTACCTTAGAACAGGTTATTCTAAACTCCCCTAGTTATGTTCAAGTGTCGGCAACTTGTGTTGTTGAAAAATATATTAATCAAGTCTAAGAGGTTGCAGTATAGTAAAATGTTCCACTTTTGTATACTGTACTCCGGCAAAAATAAGACCATCAGTCGCACTTTGGTAGTTTCAAATTATAGCTTAAAAACAGGATGCAACTTTCACGCGTAAAACATTTTTGTTAGCCTCTATGTGGTGCATTCTCATTTTCATTCTACTAAATTAGGGTGTCATTAATAGTTACGTGGCATTGCCTTAAATATGCGAGAATATCCATTGTCAAGATGCATTGTATTGCTAAATTGGGATCCGGATTACGCTGAACAAAGATAATGTTGTGACACTTAGATTGTACATGCACACAATACTTACCATGGACAAAATCACCCTTGAACTTCCCGCTGTAACCTAATGCATAAATCATACAAGAGTCAGATTACATCATCCACGACGTAGAATAAATGAAGCAGATATTATTTCCTGTCCCCAACTTTCCTCTCTGTTAAACAAAAGGGGGCAGTTGTTCCCTGCATAGATCCTGATCTTATACGCTAAAATAAATAACTACATGTATACACTTATGTGAAGATCTATAATTAAAAGGGTTCAGGATGGAAAGGCTCACCTGCATTATATAGGCTTCCCCTGGGACTGCAACAAGAACAAAACAAGAATATAAGGACAGTTAGCAACTCATCCCCGTAGCAACACGAAGGCCAGCTCACTCTCCTCCATGACAAATAGGCAAAGCAGAGCGGCATTCAATTGACAGGGGACAGTTACCAAACTCAGCATTGAGAGGCAGTACTTCAACAGATAAAGGAAGCTTTTGCAAGGGAGCTAGCGCTCGTTGCTTTGACAGAAGGATTGTACTGCAACTTGGAACATACTTCACAGTTCAGAAAAATGTAACTACCGGTACTTAGCCATTTTGTGTGTGTCGCATTCCTGGGAATTTACGCCAGTAGTGAAGCACAGCTATATACACTAAGGGCATTATTGCAAGAGACTGAGGGCGTACCTTCCAAGTGGCGACGGAGGAGGAGTTGAAAAAGGGTACGAATGAAAGGCAGGCGTTTTGCGCAATGCCTGAACAAGGCTCGGTCGGTATTCTGGGTCAATACACCAAAGCGATCCCTTGCCAATATTCTGCAAAAACACAGACTCAACACATTAGCAAGGTACAACACTACATGCTAGCTTGCACACGAGAGATAGGTCATTCAACAACACCCCAATGACTAGCAAAGTCACTTGCACTATCAGATGCTGATGCGAGTATATTTAATTTGGTATTCTACTGCCTCCAACATCAGCATCGATGCATACTCATGGCAATCTTATATTCAACCATTTTTGCAATGCTGCTTCAAAAACGAGGGGTCAATTTGAAAGTTACTGGCGACTTCCCTACTCGTACCAATACGATAGTATGGAACGGCTGATCATCCGTCAACTGACAAAAATGGGGACTGACCAATGCTAAATACCAAGGAAAAGTGTGGCGTGTGTCTATGCAAGAAATGCTGCTATATTTGAAATAAATTATTGAATCCACTGGAAAGAGGAGATTAGTGAGGGACAATACAGTCAAACCTGTATTAGTGGCCACCACTATAGAGCAGCCATCTGTGTATAAAGGCCACTCTTCATAACCTCAAAATGACACTTTCTATAGAAATTAACTTGGACAGAAAGGCCACCTCTCAATAAAAGTCATTTTTCTCAAGCCCAAGAGGTGACCGTTATAGACAGGTTTCAATGTACACGCCAATCTGAACAATGTCTCATCAGCCAATGAGAGTGTTAACTATTTGACATTTCAGATGTCCTCGACATGACAAAGTCAAAGTAGTGTGTCGTCGACATCATATCTATTATATTCAATTGGCACAGAAAATTTGCTCATGTCAGCCGTGTTTTGGCCCTACTGTGAGCTACATAGACAAGTTCTTGTGTCACAGAAACCAGTTTGTCAACAAACACAATGGTATAATTACCTGAGTTTTGTTTTTGTCGACTTTTTTGAAGCATTTATTGAGTGATAGATTGTGTCTTACAGAATTCTTCCATCCAAGTGGTGCACTCTTGAAGTAGGGGAAATGATCAACGATCCAAGCGTAAATGTCCTTGACTGGAAGTCGCTTGTAACACGAGCTCTCGACAGCCATGAAAATAAGGCTTGAAAACGAGTAAGGAGGTTTGCATAACGAACTATCCCGTGGCGGACCCAGAGACAAATCATCAGAGCAGTCCGATCGATCGTCAAATGACAACGCCTTTGATAATAGCTTGTTTGGGGCACTTGACGACAGACCCTTCGAAATCTTGTTTGGCTGTGCTGCTTGATTGACAGGGCTAGTGCACAGTCCCTTTAATAAGTTTGTATCCTGCAGCCAACTTAGGCTGGTTAAATCATCATTGTCAGAGCCTTTGTTCCCACATAGACTCGCAAAGCAGCTGTTACTCAAGTTACCAGGACTGAGACGCTTTGTCGGCGAGAAATTAACAGCCCCAGCAGAACGACTTAGATTCAGCTTGGGTAGCGCCAGCGCTGCTGGAGATAGTGACGGCGAGTCACAGGATGCTACTAACAATGGCGATAATTCTTCAGATTTACATTCCAAATCAACAGCCGTCTCAACGACCCCAGTCCCTACAGAACAAATAGAAAGAAAGAAAACAGTTAGCAATTGGTTGAAAGCTAGAGTTCCTAATACACAGAAATTCCTCATAATTATTGATAAATTTGATAGCTCAATAAACCAGTACTCAATAAATCGACAATAACATTCAAAGAATTGACGCGTCAAGACTCCCGATATATAATTCCTGTATTAAGAAAAAAAGAGACAGTTTACTGTTGGCTCTTATGTGGAACTCTATCGTGAGCTGTTTTTTTCAAGATCCTGTCTACGGTTAGCCTGCGTGCAGACTCACAGATTTGTTTCTCGGGTAAACTGTAGAGTCTGCGTAACGAAGAGCAATTTCGTGTATTTTGCCGGAAACGCAGCATGATAAAAAGCATTGTTATTAGAGCCACCTGATTCGTCGCCAAGATTTCTTGGCGACGAATCAGGAAGAAGCTTTGTTGGATATGAGGCTCATGCAATCAACTGACCGAAACACAAGAAGAATCAACGAAGCACTGGTGAAAATGCAGCCTATTCACGTCTCTTGTGAAAGTTGTGATGCCAAATGTTTGTTTAACAGCTGATAAGA
>OFHS01004573.1:0-12896 GCA_900245855.1 Calvadosia cruxmelitensis
GATGGACTGAGTGGCAATTTAACGAGCACAGTGGTGCCTCGACTGAAGTTTAAAAACATTGAAACAAAATTCGGGACCCGTTCGAGTCCCGGTTTCTAATTTCGGGAAACCGGGAGTTCAATTTCCCGGAAATGCGATGCCCTAGTTTGAACGGCAATGAACGATGATAATTGTGCTACAGTTGTATTAATAGGTAGAGCAGGACCTTTCTCCCAAAAAATTAACGTCAAAGTAATTAGTAATTAATTACTTTCCAGGCAAAGTAATTTGTACTTGTAATTAATTACTTTTGAGGGAAAAGTAATTTGTAATCTAATCAATTACTTTTTTGGGAAAGTAATTAGTAGTGTAATTAATTACTTTTCGACAGTAATTCTCACAACACTGCAGGTTTCACTGTATAATATGTTTTATATTGCTGACTTGAATGGAGTTATATCTTACTCTAGTATTCTTGATTGACAGGGTACAGAAAAACTAGTAGCCTTTGTTTTTGGCTTTGTATCTCATCAAATTGCTGATGTAACATGGCACAGCCTTGGAATCGACCAAGGTTTCCTTGAGGCAATGGGCAAAGTTAATTTCCATGGAAGCTTTCCAGCAGCTCACAACGTTGGTGATATAGGTGGAGATATGATTTCCCAATTTGAAGGAGACGATGCACCAATTGATTACTCAAAATGGTAAGCCATACACAAGATCAAAATCAGTTGCACTGTATAGTAGGGTGGCATCACATTACATGCCATTATTTGTGTGACACGTTGGCGTTGGCCACGTGGCACTTACCTGATGATTGACTTCATTTATATTTCATTTCCGCTTTATATTACCTCGTGATTATGAGAAGAGATCAGATCCATCTAGCATGTTATTGTGTTCACTTGTGTGACAATTAGCAATATCTCACAAGTAGAATTAAACAGACTGGCTGGTATGTCTTTAATATACCAACGAAATATATCAACATGCTTATAAGAACCAACGAAACATGCTTTCTTACAAAGAGCATTGCAGATAGCTATAAATGGCTGAAACTGACAACAGATACCTACAATAAAGGTTCGCGTATGACAGCTTGCATTTGCTGGCCAATTTCTAAGAAGATTGGAGCATTCCTCTTGAATGTCCTCCGCCAGTACAGTCAGTCTTTCGTTTCTACAAAGGACATTTGTTTGCGAAAATGCACCTTTACCTTTAGGTATAGGAACAGCTGCATATAATGGATTGATTCCGTCATCAGCCACCCATACCATTGTTAAGAATCTCGGATTTGTCGTGTTATATTATGATTATGTAATGAATATTCCTAAAGGTTAATTATTAACTGCAACACTAGCTGCAAACTGATTGGACATTGTAAAACTAGGTGTTGCTCCATGTTTCCTTATCTCTTCGAAGATTGATGGCCGATGAGCACGGATTTGTATGACTTCATCGTCATTCTTGTTCTACTTTGCGCTTCTACTTTTATGTTTACGAACAACATAACTTCAACAACCATTGCAAGGAACAGAGTGCAGTAGACACTAGACACCCTCTTATTGTGCAAACAATCAAAATGTTCGTCATCATGACATGCCAAATCCATATTGATGATGATGCTTCCTGTAGGTATGTTCCAGTTTCTGATTTGGAAAAGATATATGAAATGTATTACGGAATGGAGAAAGTCAGTCAGCCTGTCATCAGAATGTGTTCGTCATTATTATACCTGGAATGGATTGGCGAGAAGTTGGCAGGAGGGAAACTGTATTCAACATATTCTGAGAAATCCTCTTTTTTGCTTGACCAGCTGCATGGATATTTTCAAGGTAATGTTTTGGCTACAGTTGGGGATCCAATGATGGCAGCTTAAGGGGATAGGGAGTCTAGCCCCCAATATTTTGATCAGGGAAGGGGATATTCAGCAGCTTAATTTTCAACCATTTCAAATCACATCGATAATAGTTTTGTGGAACTTGTCTGTCATTATCCTGAACTTTCCAATACTTGGATTGGCAGGTGCAAATTAGAAGAATTACTGCTAAAGTTGTTGTTTATCTGAATCTGTACATCATGGTAAAATTAGCTTGCTTATTTCATAATTTGAAACTCAATCGAATAATAATTTTCTGTAGACAAATTTACTATTAACAGCCATTAACAACACATTTTAAAGTCCAGGAAATCAGTTGTTTGGTACCACTGATATCAAATTCTGGGAGAGCATGTCCCCAAAGCCCCTCTAGGGAACACCTTTAGCAATGTCAACCGTCCTAACTTCGCCGAGCAAATGCTTTCCCTGCAGTGGTCTATGAACTATACTGTACATACTTTTATGAAAAATAAAAAAGATAATGCAATCACACACACTGTCAGTTTGTAGCTCAACTTAAAGATAGCTAAGCTTGCTAACATCTGCTTCTCTAGCAGGTGCTGTAGCCATGCATGTGATGATGAAGCTGTTTTCTGTAATGTCCTGCAAAACTGCTGTGATCCAGACGAAACAATAGTCATCCCGTTCAACCGTTTCGACCAAGCAATTTGCGGTTTCATTTGATGATCAATTGGTGGTCGGTTGTTTAAGTTGGTCATCGGTCTCTGATCGGACCTGTTCAAATTATTGTGTTCATTGCAACCCTACATACAATGTGTTCTTTTGACTCCTTTCTTAGGTGGAGTTCATGATATGTCATCTTGGACCCAAATCTTATGGAATAAAACGGTAGAAATGATTGAGTATGGTACGGATCATTGCCATATCCCACACAGTCCATTAGACTTGTCTTGCAATGACACCATTCCACGGATCTCTACCGGCTTCAACGGTAAAAGTAAAGGAAGATCCTATCCGTTGAACCTATTTGGTTTCACACTATCAGACATCAACATAGAACAACATCACAGAGGAATCACTATCACTCCTGGACGTAAGATTAAAACAGACCTTGCATCTGTTGAAATGTCAAAGAAGTCACGTCAAGTCCTTGATCAGCCACATTGTAAAGCAAAAAATTCATCAATTACATCTCCCTTTGGTGAAATGGGAAGGTAGGCCATAAGCACAAACAGCAGTTAAAATTACCAGGTTGACTCTCTCTATTAAGCGACTGTAATGATGTTTGTCGTGTCACACAAACCGTCTTCTTTACGTCTTGTACCGTAAATGGCTTAATGCCGATGTTTCATTTGATCATTTTAAGCATTTATGTATATGAACGTGATATTGATTTTATACTATTTATAGATTATTACTCCCTGCTGTGTTTATGTTTCAGTGCCATTGTTCCTCTTGAGCAAGGGAGAGGAATAGCAATAGGATTACCTAATTTTGGTTGCCAAAATGCTCCTCAACTTGGCAGAGTGGCAATCTATCGATCTTTGTCTGAGAAGGAACAAATCGATTCTCATCACAATCATGAAGAATTGGGAATTCTCAATGGCAATGAGCCGGGTGCCAAATTTGGACACAGCATTGTTTCATTAGACTTCAACTGTGACGGACTAGATGATATAGCTGTTGGATCACCATCTGCAAGTATCGATCGAGTTAGGGGGAGAGGGAGGGGGGTTAAGGATCTGACTAGCTATGCAAAAGAGAAGTATTAAAGTTAAAATTGAAATTAAAATTAAAATTGATTGAAACTGAATCTTTATTCATTGATAGACTTCACAAATCTGTTACAAATTGCCGAGTACATCCAAATGTAGCCGAATTTTAAGCAGTAAATTATTTGTCTTCAAATGCCACCTCAGAGTACTATTCTAAAGTGTATCAAATCTAGTTTTGTATTTGCATTTTAATATTTCCGAAACCAGTATGAAGAACCGAATTTGCGACAGAAGCATGTAATAAAACACTAAAATTCAGGCATTAGTTTATGTTGGTTCAAGAGCACTTCAGATTTTGACTGTCTTTGAAATTTCTCTACATCATCCAAGTACTGTAGTTAACGTTTCAATCAAGATGATGAATGCTCTTGTACAACGATAGAATGGACAGTTTTGTTTGTATCGCATACACTTGTAGCCATTCTTTTATGTATTAACGGCCACCTCTATAGAGAAGCCACCTGTGTATCAAGGGCCATTCTTCATAACCCCAAAATGACACAACATGGACAGAAAGGCAACATGTCTATAGAGGTCATTTTCGTCAGATCCCAAAGGTGACCATTATAGACAGGTTTCACTGTATCCGTGTTATTATATAGTGGTGTAGTATTTTTATTACCTTTCTCCAGGTGCATCTAATCTGTCGTACCATGGCACCGTGGCGATCTACTTTGCGAAATCTACTGCCCTTGCTTTCAAAGATGAACCTGACATTGTCATCCATGGAACAGACCAATACCAAAACTTTGGACATGCCTTGTCAAGTTGGGACATTGATAGTGATGGTTTTCAAGATTTGTTTGTGCTGTCTCCATTTGCTCCTGCTTCAGGACAGCAGCAGGGGTCTATCCATGCATTCTTATCTTGTAAAATAAACCATGGACAAGCTGCTGAGATGACAGCTAATGAGGCTGCATTTAATATGAGTGGTACTGAGGATTATGAATGGTTTGGCAGCTCTGTATCTTTTCTTTCTCGTGAATCAAGCACTGCTATGTTTGTGGGTGCACCAACACATAGGTAAGCTATTGTTTTGTAATTGTAAGTTCATGGTTTAGAGGGAGGGAGACAGAAAGACGACAAAGCATGTGGCTCCTTGCTAGCAAACTTCAAGGCCGCTTATTATAACTTCTACTCAACAGGTCTATAGCTCAACACATTCTAAATACATTTATAATGTATGACGAATTCAAATTAAACTATTGCTGACACTTGACACTAGAACAAATGAACAATACTACGTTCAACACATACAATTCTATGACAATCCAACACACTTGAGACCATCCAGGTAGTCTGTTAAAACATGTGGTCTCTTAGGTCAGGTGGTCTCTTAAGACAGGTGGTCTATTAAGACAGGTGGTCTATTAAGACAGGTGGTCTATTAAGTCAGCCCATCTCTTAAGTCAGGCAGTCACTTAAGTCAAGTGGTCTCTTAGACAGGTGGTCTCTTAGGACAGGTGGTCTATCAAGTCAGACGGTCTCTTATGGCAGGTGGTCTATCAAGTCAGGCGGTCTCTTAAGACAGGTAAGACAGGTATTCTCTTAAGACAGGTGGTCCATTACGTTCGACAGTCTCTTAAGTCAGGTGGTCTCTTTAGACAGGTAGTCTATTAAGACATGTGGTCTCTTGAGACAGGTGTTCTATTAAGTAAGGCAGTCTCTTAAGACAGATGATCTCTAAAGAAGTTTGATTGTGTTATATCATACACATGAGGTGTTTCTTTTATACGTATGATAGGTTCATTGATTTTCACAAATTATTATCAAATTGACTTGCCTCGTTTGATTTCTCTCCCCTCAGAAAATGTTACTTTGCAAACTGCAGCTTTTGTGAGAAAGATGAGCAGGAAATGGGCAAAGTCTACATTTTTGACATCACAAAGGATGCATTAGATTACAAATTGGTTCATGTGATTAATGGAAATGGCGGAAGGTTTGGTTGGCAAGTTGATGTTGGACCATTTTATTACAACACTGGACCAGTTCTTGCAGTCAGTGCACCAACCTTGAGTAAGTCATTGAGTTGAGTTGAGTTGTTGTTGCTGTAGTGGCTAGTTTTATTAGTTGTTTTCTTCTTGTGAAAATTGTGCTCTTGTTATTGCACATTTGTGTAGTCCAGATTTTATTACAAGATGTCCCAAGAGTTCAATCTCCTCTGCGTGGAACAGTAATTTTTCTTTGTTAAGTTTTATGCGGAGTAAGTTAAATTCTTGGGACACCTTGTAATAAACGCTGGACTACAGTGTTACACGGCAGGATGAATTTCAACCAAGAAATGTAAGAAAACATGGCAAGTCTTAGAAATAGTTTCCATAAATTTTAAATGAAAAATACTGTGGAAATACGATTTGTATGCAATTATTGGGTTTGGTAGCTCATTGAGATTGTCACTGTCCGCCTTAGTCTTTGCCTGTGTCATGTGAGTTTTTTCCCTAAGTACGTTGGCCTTCTTTGCTGTATTAATATCAGTATATGTGCTATATCTCACTCTGATAAAACAAATAGAAAAAACCTACCTGGTAAATGAAAACAAGGATACTAATAATTTATGCAAATTTGCATAAATTATTCGGATTTACATTTATGTAAATCCGAATGTCATACGAAAGATCTATGACTACATTGTAACTCGGTTTATATCACACCCTCGGGAAAATCGTAAGACGTGATATTATCCGAGTCGTGATAATAACCGAGTCTCATACTCAGACCTCTAATTTTGCCGGAACTGCTCAAACAATAGCAGANATAGAGAGAGAGAAAGGGCGGGCGAAGCCCGCCGTATAGGTGCGTTATCATTCGTCCATCTTATTCACTCTCAACCTGATAGACTGAGATGCATTATGCTGAGTCCTGCCGTTGGCCCGGCGGCGTAGCCGCTAGTAGTTTCCATAAATTTTAAATGAAAAATACTGTGGAAATACGATTTGTATGCAATTATTGGGTTTGGTAGCTTATTGAGATGGTCACTGTCCGCCTTGGTCTTTGCCTGTGTCATGTGAGTTTTTTTCCCTAAGTACGTTGGCCTTCTTCACACTCTCAGAATACCAATTTGCTGTATTAATATATCAAGTATATCAAGTATATACAAAGTATATGTGCTATATCTCACTCTGATAAAACAAATCGAAAAAACCTACCTGGTAAATGAAAACAAGGATACTAATAATTTATGCAAATTTGCATAAATTATTCGGATTTACATTTATGTAAATCTGAATGTCATACGAAAGATCTATGACTACATTGTAACTCGGTTTATATCACACCCTCAGGAAATCGTAAGACGTGATATTATCCGAGTCGTGATAATAACCGAGTCTCATACTCAGACCTCTAATTTTGCCGGAACTGCTCAAACAATAACAGAAGGCGGGCCATAGAACAGCAAACTCTGTATCAACATCAAACAGAGCTATTGTGTAGAGATTTTAGCAACACAAGACTCATTTTCTTTGAATTTTTCACGCCCAATGAGGCAAACACAATGAAAAACACTTCATCAACTTTTCCTTTCACGACAATTACGGCGCCTATAAATTCGAGCAAGGCAACAAATCACGGAAAGCGTGACAATAAGCGAGTGTAAACATAAAAATCCTTTGTAAATCCGTGATAATAACTGAGATGTGACAATATCCGAGGTGATATTAACCGAGTAAAATAAGAGAAAAGCTTAGGGACTGGCAAGTGGAATTTCACTTTCCGTGACAATAACCGAGACGTGATAACATGGAAGTGATATTAACCGAGTTATACTGTACTTGAGTACCGGTATACAGTGAAACCTGTCTATAACAGTCACCTCTGGCACCTGAAAAATGACCTTTATAGACAGGTGACCTTTCTGTCCAGGTTGGTTTCTATAGAAAGTGTCATTTTAAGGTTATGAAGAGTGACTTTTATAAAAAGGTGGCTGCTCTATAGAGGTGGCCACTAATACAGGTTTGACTGTGATGGCAAATGTTCGTTTTGTGTCAAGTGATAGAGAACTACAAATTCCAGTGGCTGTTCCAGACTATTTACCTTCCGTGTGATAGAGGCAGGTCTGTTGGCAATTATTATTTGAGAGAAAATATATTCTAAGTATTATTTTTGTATTTGGTTGCAGATGTTGAAGGACACTTGGTAGACCTCGTCAAGACAACTTTCCATCAAGCAGGGACTGTGTACCTCCTTAACTTGACTGAAATTCTGTCTGCCATGGATTACACTGTTGAGTTAACCAATAATGTCGCAGTAGCAAAGCTCAAAGGAGATCGGAGCCTTGCTAGATTCGGATCATCGATGAAATTAGCCAGAGGCGGCAACGAAACGAAATTGCGTCATGGTCTTATTGTTAGTAGCCCTTTTAGAACAAAAGATGTAACAATGGAGTTGACCGGAGGTATGATACCAAGCTATGTAATATTAACAACATTTTGTCGAATAAGCACAATATGTTTGTGTGTGTGACTTTATTGACTTCTGAAATCCATAAGTTACAGTGTAACTTTTTACATGGAGCAGAACGTGTGCTATATGAAGAATTGTATATTGAAATGCTTCCAGAATCAAACGAATAATGATTCATTCCAATGCAAATTTTTGTCAAAGCTTCTTTGAATTAAAAACAATAGAAATTTACTTTGAATCTAATGTACATACAATGAACCATTATTTTTAATATTTTTATGGTTTTCAGATCCAAGTATAGTGATAATAAGCAAGTAATGATATTATTTGGGCTTAAAATTTTATATTCTGACAAAATTGGTTCTCATTTTGAAGTGATATTAAACGGGTTGCGTCTCACATTTTATCCCTTATTCTGTTGATCATTTTATTTGTGTATTATTGGATGAGAAGAATTGCAATGCTCAACCAGTTTAAAGAGCCCTACCAAATGAGACCAAGATGCCAGGCTGTATTGATTAGCCATTTCGTAAAACAACACTCTCGACACTCGACACTTGTTAATTGACAAATTAAGGGCATTTAGATTGTTATCATTTTTTACATTCAGCGAATGATAATTTCATAGCCTAATTGATTTTTTTAGATTATAATTCACCAGGTCATTATTAGTCATTTGTCATTTCATGCAGCTAAAGAGCAGGACCACAACGGCATGAAAACATCTTTTATTTCACAGAATCGTTCTGTATTTAGCCTATGTATTGTGCTGTGCAAATGTTATTGATTTGTTAGATATTTTTCCCAATTTTGCAAATGTCCATATTTTCTCCTCTTTGGTTTGGTATCCCTAATCAGAAGAGGGCATGAAAAGCTAGTTCGAGGTATTGAATAGTGATTAAATCTGAAACCAACAATGTTTGTTTGATCTTATCTATATAGATTGTTTGCCTTCTAGCGGAACAAGGAGCTGTGTACGTCTTCAAATCAAGAGCTGGCTTCCCTAAAGGGGATATAACTGACGATTGTGGCTTTTCTCTAGTTTCACCATGCCCTGGAAAACTTGTAAGTTTGATCAGCCCTCAATTGTATAAACTGTATTGGAGATAATTGTTATGCAACGTTTTGTTTTATTTTTAGTATTCGGTGTGATAATTCGATATTTTTGTAGGGTGTCTCATACTAGCTTACCATAAAGACGTCTGGCTGGTGATAAACCATAGTCTAGTGTTGTCTAGTAATTGTTCATACGTGCTACTTTAATTATTTTATGTCATCGGTCATATATATATAGTGTCATTAGTGTGTAGTGGACACCATAGTGGATCACTTGATGGCGTGAAGTTGCCTTGTCTGAATCTGTATGAACAACCAGTCATGACAAATATTATTATGTATGAAAAAGCAATTTATTTTTTAACGATAATTAACGTTCCAATGGAAGTGGTTTGCATGAAAGCGGTGTGCAACGTAGAATGTTATTGGTACATGGTGCTTGCATACTTCTTTTTAACCAGCAATCTTTATTTTTATCTGCCAGGCTGATTATTATTTCGAGGGAGAAGAGGTATGCCACTGTCGAATGTTTAATGCATATATACTGCAGGCCTGATATACTGTGACTTCAGAGCCAGGAGAATTGGGTTCAAGGCCCACCTCATTCCCAAGTATTATTTAAGTTTTGCTGCTTCACTCCCAGAGTTTAAAGATCTTTTTTCTGCGGCATCCACTGCATTGACTAGATTGCTATTTTGCATGCATTGCAGTGTCGCTATATCTGCCGACCTGGCTTCTGACACTATACTGTAATGTATATGTCACACATGATCATGTTATTAGATTTACATAACCTTTCAGATGTCAAATCTCTTTGGTTTGAATGTCATTCCCAAAAGTAGTATTGCATGTTGCTGGAAAGTTCTTTTATTAATGTAATATACTAGTAGAAACCATGTGTATGTTTCACTCCACTTAGTTTGACCACCTTGTAATAAACCTTGTTGTTCATTTTTGCTAGGCACATATATAAATACAATCTGCATTATTTTTCTTGTGAAAGCAACATCTTTTAGGTGGGGTTGTATTGTTCACCCGAACAGCATGTTACTTGTCTTTGCAACACATTTATATCCACTTAATTATTATTTTTTAAGTATTTGGTTTAAAATTTTCTTTGCAGAACAATGCACGCTTTGGGTTCGACTTCGCCATAGTTCAAGACAAGTCTGAAACCATTCTGGCTATTGGCTCACCGCGAAGTAGCTCAGCAAGCTTCAGAAGTGGAGCTGTTGAATTCAAAACATTGGCCTAATTAATTGAGGACATTATATTTGCAGTAGTGTTTTTACAATGGGTAATTAATGTTCTTTGACATCATCATATGGGAGATTCAAATTTTAATATTAATACAGCGCAAGCCGTGTGTACTGAATACAATACTGCATGCAAATTGGATCTGTGCTGTGCAAGAATTCCAACTATGCAATACACTGCACTTTAAAAAGCAGGTAATTTTATAGAAAACCCGGTTGCACAGAATTTGCTTTCCAATTAATTACAATTTGCCGCATTCATTGTAAATCTAGTTGTTTTAATTCAATGTACATTTCTGTTACACTGTATGACTTTTTTACTTTTTAAAATGAGAATATTTGCGTCAACATCGCTAATGAGAATTTTGAAATTAGTGATTTTTATATTAAATTGAACCAGAGGTTACTTATTGTCACTTTTCTGTCTCTTTCTGCAGTTCAAATTATAATTATGTAAAATACAATACAGCTCTGCACGTGTTGTCAATCAAAATTGTGTGTGGCGTTGTCTCCATGACGCCAGCCAATGGGCTTTCGTTTCTCTTGTTTGCCGCCATTTACGCGTGAGCTGTGTTTTGAAAATGGCAGCCAAGGGGCTCACCTGATTTTGCTGCCTAGCTCAGGATAATTCGAAGTATCTTGCCTGCAATGGAAGGGAACGAAGAGAAAGTTATCGAGAAGGTAATTTTCAGATATCGTATTAAATTTCTGCTGTGAAAGTGTTTTATTAATCATCACCATATTCAATTGCTGTGTGCAGAGTGCAGTATAATCTGAAGGCGTTACAGTTCCAACAGTTCCGCACTTTCTTGCGGAGTTCACGGAGCACGAGATAATTTCAACTTGCAGACTACCTAGTTGTGTTATTACTTAGCGGAATTCACTCATTGTATGAAGGATGTGGTAGAACCTCAATTGATGTGGCTTACTACGTTTCTTCTGACAGTGAGCTGCCTGAATGCAAACGGGTTTTGTAGCCTATCACAATTTTGTAAATGCCCATGTTGAATGTTGATTTTTCTTTCATTGGTATTACTTTGTTAGCTGGATGACCTGCATTTGACCGTGATTCATGATGTCCTAAAAGCGTAGGACAGCTACTCATCAAGTGCTTGAAACTAAGCCTATAGCCTTACCATTTACCTTATTTTATACGACAGTACATTGTAATGTAGGGTGGTAGGCCTATTATAATTGTCAGTCAAAATTACTTCAAATTTTTTTAGCACAATTCCATGAGATGAGCCTATCATGCCTATGGACTCTATGATTGGTAATAGACTTAACTTTCTATCCCTTCAATGAGTAAGCAAGCAGCAGGAAGCGACAAATACATTGGTTTGATAATAGATTATACACAGTAGTGTAAAAGTATGTAGGTTGAAGCATTGTAGATGTTGACAATTGAATAGGCGCCTTTTAGGCGGTGTGTAAGATAAGGTTGAATATATAATTGTGATATATACGACAGAGGGTAGCCGGCCCGTCCGAAGGCTCGAGAGTACAGATTGCAAGAGAGTGAAGCTACAAAATACAAGACATTTATAGCGACTGACGGAAGGCCCTGATTGGCAGTCTGAGTGCTGACGTAAATGCTTGATGAGACCACTACAGTAGCATGCTATTATTTTATTTTCTGAAATCAGAGCTTCCAACCCTTCAAGGGTAAAAAGAGGGAGCTGGAGTCAGAAGTAAAGAATCGAATAACCAAACTCTTTTTATACAATATTGGTGAGCTTTTTTCATGAGGATACCATGGAGGATAGCCAGCCCGCCCGAGGCTCGAGAGCACCGATTGCAAGAGAATGATGTTACGAAATACAATACATTTATAGCGACTGATGAGGGATATTAATTGGCATTCTATAATACACTGAAAAGTCATTTACTTTCAGAGCGCACATGTTGGGAAACGACACAACGAGAAACTGCACAAAACTGACTATAAGCAACAACTTGCCTTGTGATTTATTTCAGACTTCCCTCATCAAGCAGAATGTCTCTCTCATTGGACTCAAAGATGAAATGTGGACTACAGAGCATGCAGAAGAAATCAAGACATTTCTTACTTCTGATCAAGAGAGACTGCTTAGTTTCTATGTTAACGAAGCAGATGACCTTGTTGTCTCATTGCACCTTCCTTTGCATTCTGTGCCGCAGTTTTTCTATGCCATTAAAACTGTTCCAGGATCCTGCATCTCAAGTGAAGATGAGCTGAAAATAAGCTTTGGCAAAGTAATTGGAAATTACTTGGAAAGTCTTCTGCGACTAATGTCAGGTCTCTATGGGCCAATGATCTTCCAGAATACGTCCTGGCCGGAGGGAATAAGGAACGATTTTGTAGCTCATTCTCATCGATTTCTGGCTAATTTGACCGACTCAAAATACAAATCTCAAGGGAAAACTGTGCTGTACGTTCCTTCAGAGAATCTTGGCCTTGATGCAAAGACAGCTGCAAAGAATAAAGATTATGTTCAAAGGCTAGAAAGTAGGATATGTTGTCAGCCTAATATTGATGATTGTGAATGATGTCAGTTTAGCAGATTTTTATCAATCAATCTATAAATTAATCAATCAATCAATCAATCA
>OFHS01004575.1:0-13612 GCA_900245855.1 Calvadosia cruxmelitensis
GAATAAATGTTCAGTCGATTTTCAACAGAGCATCTCTCAATCTTTCGTTTTATATAACTTTAAAAGCCTAAAACTTCCAACATTTCGTTTTTCAGACCTTTTCCATCCATGCCCTATAGTTTGTTTACTTTTTGCTAACGGCTAAATCAGTTTACTTTCCACTTAGAAAGACTGAAGTGATCAAAAGTGTCAGTTATTTCCGGAAAACACTTGAAGAACAACAGGAAACTTGGAAACCCACAAAAATAGAAATGTTTCGCAAACATTACTTGCCAACAAACAGACAAAAATTTGCGCATGCGCAGTATTGAGTGTCGCTTTGAGCTCGCCACGTTAGGAATTGTAGTACTTTGACTAATTAAACGAGAGAAATTCTACATCATTATATTCCTTAAATATTTGTATCCAAATATATGGACAATTCTTACCAATTTCTCAAATGTTGGATAAGATGTTATGTTTCAAGATGGATAAGATGTTATGTTTCAAGACTGGAGTAAAGATAGAAAATGTCTTAGAAAATCTAGAAAATCTTGTTATCTGCTCCGTGGAAAAAATCTTTTGTAAGCTTATCGTACAGTCAAATCTGTATTAGTAGCCACCTCTATAGAGCATCTGTGTATAAAAGCCACTCTTCATAACCCCAAAATGATACTTTCTATAGAAATCAAGCTGGACAGAAACGCCACCTGTCTATAAAACATTTTTCTCAGGTCCCAGGGGTGACTGTTATAGGCAGGTGTCACTGTATTACAGAAAATGATGATGAAGTCTAATGAAATGAAGGTTGTTCTATATATCTTAGTTCCCTAGATGGTAAATTTTATCTTTTATTTGCACTATCTTCCTAATAGACCATTTTCACAAGCTACCATTTTGGAAAAAGCAAGTGCATTATGGGGCAAGTTGATGTCTTTGATTTCGGAATACGGAGAAAGTTGGATTTGATACTGATGCAGATTTCTTCAAGCTGCGCTATTTTGCGTAAACATAGGATTTTCGTTAATATTCTGGGCCAGAAACCCAGTTTCTTCGCTGCTTCACGCACTCAACTTGCCCCACAATGCACTGGTTTTTCCCAAAATGATAGCTCATGAAAAAGGTCTATTGTGATGGGTACTCCTGAGCCTGTCAAAATGTTTTTATAAATGTGAATTTGTTTAACGAGGGCAACCCAATGGGCCATGGGCTTGTCTTCCTGGGGGCCCTCAACAATTAAAACCGTGTAACTCACAGCAAATATATGTGACGGCTGGACCTAGAGTCAAGACCTGGATGTCACATATACTAGCTGCTAGACCATACTGACCCTTCAGGCAGGCTAGCTACCTTTCTGCTGCATCTACGATGAGCAAGTTTATAGATGGATGGTCTTGCTTGCCTAGAATTTCATTTGTTTCTAGTCTCATCTGAGTATGCTTTCATTTTATGGCAGGCATGACTTTCATAAGCAGTGCATTGATCCCTGGCTCCTTGAGCACCGCACTTGCCCGATGTGCAAGTTGAACATCCTCAAAGCAATGGGGCTGGTGAGTGTTATGACTAGGAGTAAGCCTTGACAAAGCTGATGTTTATTTTTTAAGGTTGGTATACACCATTTAAATGCATAGGTTTAGGCCATTGATCACAGCAGGAAAGCACCTCATTGTCATTATTGCTATGTATCAATGGAACATTTTAATTTTTTTCTATAAGTAAAGTGGCCAAAACAGTAAGAAATGATGAAAGCAATTAGAGCTCTGTTTGATCAATAGCTCCAACACAATCAATTAATGAGCGTTGTTCATAGCGAATGTAATTATGCAGACCTGCAATTCAATGTTTGTCTTTTTTTCCTGATTTATAGCTCACTGTAGTTGCTGTCTTATAATTTTATGTTAGCTATTTCCATTTGACTTGTAAATGTAGCCAATAATTGCGAACCCCAAACAAACAAGCACTCGTGCTAACGGGGTATCGTCAACCTTTCGTACATTTATTAAGTGCATGTTAGTACAGTTGTCTCTTTGTAATTCGACGCGGTTTTGGTTGAAATATAATCTATCTAATATCAAGATACCGTTGCAAATTGCAATAACTGTTGCTGTGTTGTCTTCGGGGGACAATCCACTGTCAAGCACACTCATTTTTTGTAAGATTTGTACCACATTCCGATTAATTAAACAGTGAAGATTTTGATGTCAATTTGCATTGTGTCTGACTTAACTTTGTGTAATGTCTCTCATTACCACCTGCAATCTGTTTGTAGGACATGCCAGAGGCTGGCGAATCAACCAACATTGTCGTCACCAATGCAGTAGGCACAGAAGAACGACGCGGTAGTCACTCTGGCAGTGACATTTCTCTTCCATTAGGCAACGAAGATGAACACAATGGCTATCAGTCAGTTGGCACTAATGGTCAGTACAGAAATTTATCGAATGTGTTACATTTCACCTTTAGAATTCTAGTTGTGAACATCATGCGCTTGAGATGGCAAGAGCCATTGTGTCGTCATGTGAATGCAAACATAACCATAGCAACATAATCTGTGGTGTAGTGGTTTAGACATCTGGTTCAGTGATTTCCAATAAGGCGTTATGTATACATTTATGTTTAACTTAGATCTTTGCGATGATTTTTTGCACAATATACTTCGTCCTTGAATGACTAGGGTGTTTTTAATGTTACAGTGTAACTCGGCTAATATCACGCCCTCGGGAAAATCGTAAAACGTGATATTATCCGAGTCGTGACAATAACCGAGTCTCATACTCAGACCTCCTATTGTGCAGGAACGGCTCAAACAGTAACAAAAGCGGGCCGTAGAACAGCAAACTCTGTATCAACATCAAACAAAGCTATAATTATGTAGAGATTTAAGCAACAAGACTCATTTTCTTGAATTTGTCATGTTCAATGAGGCAAACACAATGAAAAGCACTTCATCAACTTTTCCTTTCTCGTCAATCGCCGCGCCTACAAATTTAAACAAGGCAGCAAATCACGGAAAACGTGAGAATAAGCGAGTGTAAACATGAAAATCCTTTGGAAATCCGTGATAATAACCGAGATGTGACAATAACCGAGGCGATATTAACCAAGTAGAATAAGAGAAAAGCTTAGGGAGTGGCAAGTAGATTTTCACTTTCCGTGACAATAACCGAGACGTGATAATATTCTAGGTGATATTAACCGAGGTACACTGTACTACAGTGTCACCCCGTTAATATCACCTCGGTTAATATCACAACCCGCTTAATATCACTTCAATTTGAGAACCAAGCTCTGTCTGGATTAACTATTCGTACCCGCTTAATATCACGACCCGCTTATTATCACGATTTTGGATGCAAAAACATAGTGATATTAACGAGGTTTCACTGTAATACTTTTGATGTTTTGATTTTCAGATGTGTCACCATCAACAAGTCCAACTGACCCGTCATCTGAACTCTCACATTCTACTGTGGCATTAGTTGTCCATCTGTCTGCTTGACGCTGTTGCCTTTTCTACCAAAGGATAAGTTATCTGTGGCAATTGTTGCATCTTGACTTCTGGGTGATACTTCATATTGTTCCATTGAACATCAGCTCATTCCAAAGCTTGGAAAGTGTAATTATTTATTCGTTCATAAGTTGTGCTATGGGGCTTGCAACACCAATGGAATGACGACATAGTTTTGATACAAAGAGCTGGCATTCGTTTCCGGCTGGTCCCATGGGCGATAACTCCAATGAAGGCAAATTCTGAAACTTTACCGCACTGGCATTATGCCATTCCATATCAGATGTCCTCGTTTCCATGGAAATCATCAGTTGAACGATGGCAACACAGCCTGCAAATATTTCCCATGAATTCATTGCCTTTCCTTTGTAAATAGATTGAACAGTGGTAATAATGATTTTAGAATTTTGTAGCAGCTGAGTAATTGTAGATGACCAAATAGTTGGGTTGTGTTCATGATGTAAAATATGCCACGTGGAAGTCACGTTTCTGCTGTGTCTCGTAAATACTAAGAATTGTATTCAAAAGTAAACTCAAGTTCTGCAGTTGTGTGAGTGCTGTGATTTTCCTGTGTTTCTTGCACGCAATACAATCAAAGCCAATTGATAATATCCTTCTTCTTGCAAGTAAGTGCTGCTAAGAAGTGGCTTGTTAGGTCTTGCTAATGATCTTGACTTGGCAAGTGTGGAAAGTGGAATTGACTCACTGTGGGTAACACGCGCCTTTTCTGAGATAGAATTGATCTGCCTTGGGTGCTAATGCGCTGTACTTACAAGTGTGTCTGGAATGAGTGCTATACAGTCAAACTTTTAAACTTCAATTGTGTTATCCGATTTCTAAATACGTTGTAGCGTTCAAATAGATTTCGAAACTGTTTTCTGTGAAAGAATGGTATAACCTGTTTTGGATATAAGCGGTGTCTACCACTAAGTGTAAAACCGCATCTTTGTGCTGCCAAATTTCTACTGCTGCAGTTACGTTACATTTAATAAAACCGAGACAGTGGTGTCTCACATATATATGGCAGGGTTCTTTAAACTGATCAAAACTCACCTAAAAAAGTTAAAAGCTGCTTAACATTACAGGCTGCTTTATATTCAACAGTCCCTCGCAAAATAGATAGCATTAATTAATGATGATGCTGTAGGAACTTTTAATTTATAATCTCATTTGCTGTTTCCACCGCTTTGGGAACACTTTGAACTGCCGGAGCCTCCAAACATGGCTTTAACTGTGGCGAGCAATGTCATTACAAAAAAATAAAACAAACAAAAATCGGGGAAATACGAATAACACATAATCAGCAAAGATGTAAACTTTTTTTATAAATTATATTCGCTAAGTGTATTTGCGCTGCCTGCAACACAATGTCATATAATAATTAGATCATGCAATAACTACGGTATTCAATGGATTAATTTAAGATGAGTAGAATATTTCAAGTATACCAGCTACTGAGTATACATATAAAGAATAATTCAAATGTTGGGATCAATTATGCTATTAAATATTCAAGATACTGCGTCTAACATATCAACTTGTCTTCTGTAAGTCGCTAGCAGCCATTGAAAATGGACCAATTGTGACGTAAGCGTCTTTGAGATCCCAACAGAAGGACGCATGAAATACCATGTTGGAAATGATGAGAAAGTATTCAGCCAAGGCAAACAGGCTGTAAACTGAGAAAAATGTTAAGGTTCTATACAGATCATGCGAATTATGTTACCGTATATATAAAGGTATTTGGACAGCACCCCCAAGGGAACCTGTAATTTATCCAAACACATTTCTAACAAAGCAAAACACAACACAAACAGTAACATGTTCTGCTGCAGACAACATATCTAGTGCTCAGTCTAAAATCACACATTTGGACAGCTTTATGATTAAACACAGCTTATGCAAAAAGGCTGTGGATAGCGGACACAAGTCTGGCTTCCCTATCCAACAATCGCATCAGAGAACGAGGTGTATTTTGCAGAAGTCTCTGACGAGACTTGAAAAGGATACTTCCTTGTTCGCAATACCAATTGTGCCGAGCAAAAAAGTAAAGGGCACTAGCCAGGAAGAATTCATGCAATGCAAAGGCAATGCATTTGAAGCGAAGAGAGATTTCGTTCTATAAAAGAAAGTGATAAAAAACATACATGCATTGCATCTAGCTTAGGGAACTTATGATGTGATCTTATAACGGGTTGATTTTCAGTTAAGATCGTTATTTTTCCCCCACATTACTATACAGTGGAACCTGTCTATAGCGGTCACCTTTGGGACATGAGAAAAATGACCTTTATAGACAGGTGACCTTTCTGTCCAGGTTGATTTCTATAGAAAGTGTCATTTTGGGGTTATGGAGAGTGGCCTTTATACACAGGTGGCTGCTCTATAGAGGTGGCCGCTAATTAATATAGGTTTGATTGTATATGCTTGCATCGATGCAATCATAGTATTCCTATATGTACTACAAAGTGCTTCTTGCATCACACCAAAATTAAAGTCAACGTACAACAAAATCAATTGCGAATACAGTTAAACCTGTATTAGCGGCCACCTCTATAGAGCTGCCACCTGTGTATAAAGGCCACTCTCCATAACTCCAAAATGACACTTTCTATAGAAATCAACCTGGACAGAAAGGTCACCTGTCTATAAAGGTTATTTTTCTCATGTCTCAAAGGTGACCGCTATAGACAGGTTTCACTGTATAACAATTCCATCAAAATATACAAATAATACAAATTTAATTATAAAATTATTGCTAATCATTATGAATCCTGTGCAGTCAAAACCCACAATATCAATTGTTGGCCTGGTGCCTTACCATTGAGCTAGACGCACCCTTGTTAGTTTCCTTTTCTTTAATCACCATGAGTTGCTTTGCTGGAGTCTCAGTGTAAACCATAGCCCATAGGTGTTGATGCTACATTACGCATGCGAGTTCTGACGTCACATGTAGATATTTCTGTAAATAAACTTTATTTTGATATTGCCAGTCAGTCGTTTTAAGTCTCCCCGGAGCGTGGAGCAATCTTTCTATGTAAGCGAAGAAGAAATTTTAGTTATATGCATGGTGCTGCAAGCCTCACCGAAGGTAAATCATGTATTCGTTTTATATCTTCACGTCATATTTTTGTAACTAGTATTTAGACATTATTAACTTGCATTTGCATAATTATATTTGAATCTATTCAATAAACCAGATCAGTTGGATCGAATCTGCTGCGCATTTTTTGACGAGGACACCTATGCACGCACACTGTGCTTAGACTTCATGAGAAAGTCTGTTATAATAGGCCTACACTTTCTAACACAATTATGGTAGGCCTCCTGTTTCGTATTTTTTTCTCGCTCGTCTTGCAACCCTAGCAGACTAGCATAGACACAATCTATTCAAAATTGAAACATGATTCTTACTTTCAGTAATCTCTGCTTCTGATTGTATTTCCAAAACGTGAGACAGATGAGTATCATGTACAATTGAGAAGTAGCAAGGAATCCAATAAAGGCAAACTTGTGAACCTCTAAAGTTGAAAGCACATGGAGATATTTAAAATTAAAGTTTGGCAAATGTAGAATTGTTTGATACACTATTCCCCGGCCATTTATGCCGCAGGCTGTGGTCATCACACAATGAAAGACACCGTTGGGTTCAACACTGTAACACCTATCTTTTCAATTCTTTACTCCGCGTGCTCATATGCATACTAGCTTGGCGAGGGCCACCATGGCCTCAATCTCTATTACATGTGGCCTCTTTAGTGTATGAGCACATAACAAGTAAACATTTGCTATCAAGTAGTACAGATGTTTACAAAACAGAACACAGAACATTATCATCTAGATGCCTTAAGCCTTAAGCTCCAGGCACACTATGGTTAAAACATACACGAGTTGTGAGCAGCTAGTTGTGCGTGTGCTCGCTTCGTCTGTCACACTTGGCTTGTCGTCTCATTCAGACATCCACCGATTGTATGGCTTATGTCAATCAATCAATATATTTATTTAAACTCGCATTTCACTGTCGTACACGGATGGCATATCACAGTTACCCCGAGGGGTACGTTTTATAAAATGGCGAGTAACTGGAGCCAACTAATTAATAAAATACAATAAATGAGACTATAATTATGTGTTATAGATAATGTCCCACAAATGAATGCAGACTGCAATATAACACATGGCTCACCGTAGTTTTCTGTTGACGATATGAAAGTTAGGATTACCAGACATACATTTTCAATGACATGAATGGCACAGGTGAAGATGACGAATAGACCGGCCCTTGTATGATCAAATGCAATAGCGCTTCCAAGGAACTTCAAAAGAAGGACTGGGATAACAAATATCCTGAATGAACAATGCAAAGCAATGCTGGTCTGCCAAATGAATCTCTCTGGCTGCCGTCCTGTTGCAGCACTCAAAGATGGGATGTAATTAGGAATCTGAAAAATAGAACAAATAACATACAGCTTCCCATTGTCCACAAATGGTTGATAGATTATCAAGAGGTAATAATTAGGGTTGCCAGACGTCCCTTATTTCCCGGAATCGTTCCGTACTTATGTGCTGTACACTCCACGTGGAGTGCAAAATTTAGTTGATTTTGATAGAGATTTCTATCGAATTTTGCAAATGTTCCGTATTTCTTTAACTGTGGTCTGGTAACCCTAGTAATAATATTACAGAACTTTATATGCAGCAAACAATGATTTCGTGGTTTTAGTGTCAGTCAATTGGCTTATTGCTCGGCTGCTCCTGTCCTGTTGCTCCTACTGCTCCTACTGCTCCACCTCTAGGCAGTGATGTTTTGTAAATCACAGAAGTGGGGGAACGGACCACCTGAATAGCCCTGAATAGCCCTTGGTAGGGGGATCTGGGACGCGCTCCCCCGGGAAAATTTTGGAATATTCATCCTTCAAAAACTTCTCTGAGTGAAATTTCTATGGTAATATGCAGGGGTGCACGGAGTGTAGGCCCCTAACTTATTCTGGATTTCACGTTGTTGATTTACAAATCCATTGTTTGCTCATAAATCCAGTGCGACTCCAGTCATACTTCTGCGAACTGAACTCAAAAACAAATCATTTGAAGAAACGGCTTTGCTGTAGGGTTGCTATTTCAATTTTGTACACGCAATATTTGAAAAGGGCTTGTTTGTTATAACCAGGGAATAGGTGCAAAAAGACTTTTCATCGTTTGTACTAAATATGCTTACAAGATTTTTAAGAAGTGAGGGGACGGCGTTCCCCCCTCCGTTCCCCCTCCAAATCATCACTGCCTAGGCACATACGGCTCTACGCAAACTGTCGAGTGTCGAGCTATCTACACATTGCAATCCTTGCATACTAGTTCAGAATTCCATACAATTTAACTTATTAAAGCCTATTTCGTACCCCACAGTGTGTTCTTGTTGATTCCTCCCAATGGAGCAAGCAGGCAGTGGCAACGCACGCAACAAGACCAAAAGCGGGCAAGCTGACGACGAACAGGTAAATATGGGAGAGACGAATTCGCACGGTCTCTCCCATGTTTTGTTTGGGAATATCGAGCAGCAGCATAACTGGGCGTATAAGGGATTACGAGATGATCATGAATAGAAATGTTGATCTCCTTTCGGTGGCGGATTGCACAGCATTAAAACACACAAGAATTGAAGAATGCGAATGCGAAGCAGCGAAGATAACAAACAACAAAAATTGCACCATATCGTATTGAACTCCTTCAGAAAAGCAATAAAAGTAAACGTGAGGCTCTCAGAAAATGGTATCCGAGATTTGAAAACAGCGTGATCATTATTGCTGTATGTTGCCTTTCAACCGTTGTGGTTCTGTTTCAGAAAGTTCATGTTGCCTCGTGGGGGTAAAACGTCGTTCTTGTGAAGAAGATGAGTAGCAGTGACAATGAGCCGTCTACGATTAATTCACAAAGTGACGATTCAGATGAGGATTCTGCAAATGATAGCGATATCGATGCGATAACGAGTGATTCTGAAGAACACAGCTTGTCAGATGTTGCATCTTCGGTTGACGTCAGCCAACATACAAGCGAAGGTGACGCTTCAGAAGAAGAGGACAAAGAATCAGAGGAACAGGTTATTATAGTACAAATTGATCTTACAGCAGTTCAATGGTATGTCATCCCAGAGTGGAAAGTTTGTTTTGTGTACGCCGAAGATTACGCCAGAGTCCTGCGCCAAAGTTTACGCCTCGCCAAAGAACAGGATAATTTTAACAGTGTTTAGTACTAAATCTCTGAAAATTCCGTGCCTTGCGCCACGCCAATCGCCAAATCAGAGCCTGACTGAGCAGGATGTTAAGGCAGTTTGATATGAATACCAGCGGCTGTATGATGGTTCTGCAATTTGTGGAAGGCAGATTAATTGCCTTTACTCTCTGTTTCTCCGTATAGCTTAATGTCTCTGAAATCCATCCAGACTGCAATTTTTGTATTTTGCGCGATGGAGAAAACTTTCCGAAATATTTTGCGCGTCTGGCCTCTCGTTGATGTGACTAAACTGCGCGGTCCGGCCACGGTTAAAGGGAGAGTATTGACCAGCAAGCATTGCGAGCTAAAAGTTTGAAAACTGTTAACAGATTTCAAAGTTGCGTGGCTTTCCTTTGTTCTTTGCGGTCTTCCATAGACTGTCAGTTGCTCGCGCAATAGCGCTCATAACATTTCAAAATGGCCCGCCGCAAAGACCACGCTGGCAGAAAGCTGAGCTCGCAGAAGTGATGTTATGTTATGTTGACGTGTTTGAAATACGGTTGACTGTTGGGAAATATTAATTTGCCGAGTACTTTTCTCAAATTCTTTGTATGGGGACCCTTGTCGTAAATCTGGCAGGAAAACAAAGCATGGTGTATGGAACCGAAGCTCGAGGCCCGTTTGCCGCTGCTTTTCAGGCCGAAACTTGAAAGTACCTACGAACATTCAGGCTTTGTTGAGAAACGTAAACGACGAGCCGCATGCATCAGCGATACAGATTTCGCTATTTATTTGATGGATATCTACCTGAACGAGGAGCAGTTTTATCTCGATCTTTGATGACAAAGGAATGAGGATTGATTGATTTTTCGTGTCGAAGGCCAAAACGTTCGGCTCTGACTCGGAGCTTCTGATTCTCTTATTTAACACTTTACATGGACAATAAAGCCAAAGGATCGCAAGAAGACACGGTAACTCGACTGTTGAAATATTGCTTCTTGAAATGCACCCAAAGCTTTAACACTTCTTACTGAGTTCGGCTGCAACCAACACGTGAACTGTGAATTCCAATTTTCAAACAGTTTTCTAGCATCATTTCTGACGCGCCAACGCACCATTATTTCGCTGACTTGGATTCAGCTAGTGCACGAGATTCTGTATTTCAGCAATGACTACAAAGACATCTTTCTGCTTGCGTTGTTTTCCTTGCAGATAAAATTTGTTAAAGCCGTTTGTTGATGAAGCCTATTTGAATCTTCAAATGAAAACTTGCTCTTACAAATGGACTGTTGTTGTGTCACATTTTATATTCTATCCCTGCCTGCTACCACAATTTTGTAATGAATTTACTTATGGTTATTATTTTTTAGTTGTATTAAGCGTTATAATGAACATTGAGACAATCCTTCGCTAGCGGTCTGAGACAGGAGCCATCAGTATGTTTACCGCACCGCAGCTCGGAACGCATGGCCGCAGACACTTGGACGGGCGATTTGTGACGTCAAATTTTGCAATCACAGCCTCCTTGTCAAAATTAACGCTCGCAATGCTTGCTGGTCAATACTCTCCCTTTAACAGCTAAAATAACAAACTTAAAGTAAGGACTGCGCGGACAGAGCCTGATTTCTGATGAAAATGTCTGCAGCTGAGCTCAATTCTCAGAATCTGCGCGGCTGAGGATTCAGCAGGCCAGATTTGCGCGGTGGATATCTCCGCCGCAGTACATAAATTCAGTGCTGGGAAGAACTTCGTTACAAGTAACGAAGTTACAAGTAATCGTTACTTTTTTAGTAACTTGTAACGGTAACTAGTTACTTTTGAAAAAAAGTAACTTGTAACGGTAACTTCATACTTTCAAGCTGAGTAACGAGTAACTTTTAGCTATTTTGTCAAGCAAAGTAGAAGTTACCGCGATAACAATAGTTGGAGGAATAAAGGCCGCGATTTGTTTAGAAATGATCTGAAATGGCGTTGAAATTCTGCCTTCTTTGTTTTTTTTCCCGGCATTCTATATTGGCGTCCCGATCCAGAAATAGCACTGCGAATAACAAGTTGAAACGCCAATAACATCCTCTCGAAACACCGAGCCGTCACTTGATTCATTTTACATGACGACAATGGCACAACGCACATGTGCAATGCTAATCAAAAGCAAATGGCTGTTGGCCTTTGTTCTTAGAGCCAAGAGAGAATAATTGAAAGTTGCTTGATGGCTTGGCAGCGTATTGAATTTCAATCGCAGAGGCAGGACAAAGTGATGTCAACAAAGCAACTCCTGTGTTTGTGTTGGAATACTGTTGAATAACGTTTAGATTCTGACAGGCCGCTTCGTGAGCGAACAACGGGCAACGAAGCAAGTTGACGGAAGAATGAAAATTATTATTATTATTTGGCGATGATGAATGAAATTGTCCCCAGACATCAAGATGCTACTTCTACGGACGCCTTCGAAATGGGAGTAGAGCTGCTGCAGCACAGCGGACAAGCCAACTTCGCATCTAGTGTAGCGGTTCCATTTCACCCTAACGCGTGTCTTTAAATATCTCATCTTCTGGTTCTTCTGAGCAAAAGTAATTCTGAAAGGGAATTGTTGGACTTTTCCCAGAACTGTTGCTGTGATTTGAGCTGTTTCAGACGATGCAAGCCGAAGTTTTTGCCCTTCAAACTGGACAAGGAAAAGTTATTTCGGCAGCGGCCAATTTTGCATACGAGTTTATTAGTGCGCGACTTGCCATATATTGTCTTATGCGTTGAAAAAATAACTTTTAAAATTTCGAGTAACTAGTAACTAGTTACTTTTATTTCAGAGTAACTTGTAACTTGTAACTAGTTACTTTTGGCCCAAAGTAACTTCCAAAGTAACTTGTTCAGTAGGGTAAAAGTAACTTGTAACTAGTAACTAGTTACTTTTCATGAGTAACTTTTCCAGCACTGCATAAAGTCCACTCGGGAAATCCATGCTGTCGTCTACTTTAACACCAGCTTTGTTCTTGTGAATGTGCAAATCTTGGCAGAATGTAGACGTTTCCCTGGCACTTGCCATACTTCCAGCATGATTTAAGCCTTAGCAAGCTGCAATCCTGATCGGCTGTGACTGTGAGGCTGGACAGCTTCTCTGCTCACCCACTATGGCTTGGCATCACAGTCGTGAAATCATGCTGTAGCATGTCGCAGCAGCCAAGACAAAGACAAAATATTGCGAGATTAATTAAGCGTACTAGTTACCCCTCCAGAAAAAGTTAGGGTTTTGACCCATCTTGTAATTGAAACATTTACATTCATGTCTTGTACTACATTCTGTAGCTTAATTGTTGCCTTTGAGAATGCTCGGGTAGTGCATAGATAGAACTCATGCAAATTATTTTCAAAAAAAAAGAAAGTGAATGGATAGTTTGCCAAATGGCAGGATAGCTGGTTGTCTTTCCTCGGTTGCGGATTTTGATTCCCATCAGATTCTGCAGTGTTAAACCATGTTGCTGCCCTGGTGGCAAGGGGCTTACTGTTTTGTACCGATCGTGATGCACGATGATCATCATATCACGGGCTACAGATTTATCAGTGTAAATTGTCATGTGTTACTGTTAGTGAATATAGTTGGACAAAAATTTATCAAAATCAGAGACCTACTCGGAGGTAGTAATTAATTGTGAAGTTTGTGCAAAGGAAAAATTCTTTGGTAACAGATTCAACTCTGAACAACACCGGTGGTCACCTGTAATTTGTTGTCAACACACTTCACCGTCAAGCATCGAACTTGTTATTTGCGATATAGATATCTGCAATAGCTTTATACCCTGTTTACACGACGGCATTTTAGGGGATTGCTATCCGGATAGGATCTATCTGGATAGCAATCCCCGAAATTTTGAGTCGTGTAAACAGTCTATCTGGATAGCGATCTGGATACGCTCAATCCACCTC
>OFHS01004576.1:663-13605 GCA_900245855.1 Calvadosia cruxmelitensis
GTCATCCGTTCGCTTCAGAGCTGATTGACAAGCAACGAGAGAGCTGAGTTACACTTGGTCTAGAATCGCCTCGCTCGAGGATTCTGTGTGTTCTGCCGAAAGATTGCCGTTTATGTGGTTGGAACGTGGTTGGAANATTACCCTCACGCAAAACATTCAAACCTACAGCCTTTAGCGTGCAGCAAGGACAACAAACAGTCCAAGACGGCCGTTTGTCTGCTTTGAGTTGAATAGAATTGAATTGCAATACGGAAACCAATGACTAACAATATGCAACCGTTGTAAGGAAAGATCAGAACAGTGGCAGCGATTTGCGTGATCTAAATTTACACCTGCCAAATCAAGGTCACAACGGTCACAACCTGTCAAAACAACAGGATGCGAATTGCTCCGGTGCGAAGAAACTTGAGTAGGCGTGCCACTGCTAATGCGGCGGCGTTCCAGACGATAGACGTGATCGTTTAGCGCGGCAATAACAATCACCGAACGCAGCACGGGAATTCGATGGCTTCAGCAGACGTTCTGCGGCAAAAACACAAACAATTCGAGAGGCACCTCTAAACGTTCTTCGAATTAATTTTCCTTTTGCATGTGTTAATTCTAGCCGATTTAGCACCGATTGAACTTGTCTCCCGTTGGAATTTCGAAAATCGATGTTTTTTTAATCACCCTAGTGCTTAGCCATTCTGACTGTCAGGGGCGAGCGACCTGCTATTTATCAATGTGTGGATGATTGACAGGACAATGGTTGGGCTTCCTCAGAATTCCATCTCATTTTATTATTATATCATCTCAACCGTATCCGATATCGACCCCACTAACCACTTTTATTTTTTTTTAATTTTAATTTAATTTATATTTAGTTGGTTGTCTGGGTTCGATAACTCCTACCCCCCGATTTTGTCGTGGGGTTGGGCTTTGGGCTTCCTCAGAATTACAATTAGTCAGATGAATGTGAAATGCAAGTGCATGGTTGGTTTCGTTTGTATTGTTACCCTGCTATAGAATTCCAGAAGTGCAAGACAATAGGCCTACGTGAGATGTTTGAGATGAAGTCTCTTCGCATCAATCAAGTGTAGTTTTGATCGAGCCTTGAATGCACTGAATGATGAGATTGGCATCAGTTGAGTGGGCAAATTGTTTCAAAGTGTGCTTTCCGGACCTGCTGATTTCCGTCCGCTGTTTGTCTGGCTGTCCTGGTATTCTGTTTCTTAAACCTGCACATCATGCTTGGTGAAAACCAACCAGATGTGCATTTAGCCTATGAATCCAAAGGTAGAAGGTTTACACTGCAGCATACTGTAAAGACATCGATGCAGCAATTGAAGTATGAAGATTATTTCTTAACTTGTCCAATGACACAACATGGAGCCTTGAGCATGGAATTGCTATATCCTATTATTATTATATTTATTTGCTATTTATTACATTGGCATAAAGTGTGATTCATAGGCCTAATAAGGAAATGAAGAAAAGGTAGCAGGGGGAAGTTAATGTCAAAGAACCAACATAGAATCAAATCAATTTTTGTTATGGTAAGACTTATTTACTTTATTACTACAATTGATCACCACAAAGTGTTCATTGATTAGGTCATATTACATTGCGCATGCCAGGCCTCATGCCACCAAAGAGGCACATTCAAATGGAATTGGATTATATATTATTGTATTGCAGTATGTTACGCCTGCTCAGTAGTTTTAAACCTCAATTTAAAACTGTAGTGCTTATAAATTGTAAATGTTTGAAGTTTTTACATGTTTGCCCTACAAATGTAATTCAATTTGAGCCATTGGCAAGAGGGCCCCAAGGGAGACAAACCTTGCGGTTTATTAGGATATGGCCTTTATAAATATTGAAAGATTGTTGATTGATTGATTGCCATAACTAAGAATGAAGTCGGCTATTGTAACAAACGAAAGGAGTATTTGTCACATTTTCTGATGGACACTCATTTATGCAGAAAAACTAATATTCAAATTAAGTTATTACATGAGCATGCTGCATAAAGTAAGTTATTTACCTACATTCTACCAATCTTGCTATTAATGATACAGTGTAATACTGTAATTACACTGGCAGTTTCAATTCATGAGATGGAAATGAAATAGATATCTCCATTGCCTCCTGTCTGAGAATTGTTAATGAGAAATTAAAAATAATTTCTAAGCACTGAAGTAAAATAATTGCGTTACATGGCAACCATGAACACTAGATGCAGTCCATAGAATAAATGAATTGGATAGCACAATTTTAGATACTGCATCAAAGTAAATGAAGTTGAAAGTAAACAATTTTTATAAGTTAAAATTCTCAACTTAGGCCAAGGCAAGATTAAGTGCTGTGCAGATGTGAGCTTTCATAAACGTACAGGCAACTGGACAAACATAATAAAGCCAAAGTACGTTTTACCATTGAGCACGGCGGGCAAGCTCTTGGATAGCGCAATTTTAGATACTGCATCAAAGTAAATAAAGTTGAAAGTAAACAATTTTTGTAAGTTAAAATTCCCAACTTAGGCCAAGGCAAGATTAAATGCTGTGCAGATGTGAGCTTTCATAAACGTACAGGCAACTGGACAAACATAATAAAGCTAAAGTACGTTTTACCATTGAGCACGGCGGGCAAGCTCTCGGATAAGCGAAATGGACCACCAAAACACAGAGTGAAAAGCAGTGTTGACATTGCATTTGGCCAACTGTAAACAACGTCGGCACTCGGCAGCAAATGCAAATGGCTACCTCAAAAATAAAAACAAAGTGACAGGCCGCCTATCTTACCTTTGGCAGTAGCAGGAGACATGAATGTAATCCTTCGTTCAGCCATTGAGCATGTGTTGCGTAGGAAACCATCACTAAAAGGCGAAAGGAACGCGATTGAAATCATAAAGCCGCCAGTTGCACAGCATTCGTTGGAATGGAAGGTCAGGCCGTTTCGTCACGTGATCGCGCTACCAAAACCATTGTTTCTTGCACCCACAAAAACAATAATAAACGGCGAAGCAGGAAGAAGGAAACTCAAAATGGCGAAGCTGCGATGAAACGGTGAATTTTAACAGCGAAAAGCTACGCCGTTGTCCAGAAGGAGAGCATGTGATTACTCCCATTCAGAGAAGACGGCCTTCCTGTAGCGACTTTTGAAAAAGGGAAGTGTGGAAAAGTAACGATCTCGGCGGAGAAGAGCTCAACGGAGGACGGGTTTCGAGGGCACTTACAGACACACAGACAGACAGACACACCGACAGACAGACGACATAGCGCGTTTAGTATACGAGAATGAGATGCATTCTGTTAAACCCTAAGCCCCATCCCCACGACAAAATTGGCGGGTGGGGGAGGACGGTAGGACAGGGGAGCTGGGTTTTTTTTTATTTCTCTATTTTTACTTCGTACGTCATTTATATTTTAGTTTTACATTACGTCACTTACTATCTATGTTTGATGTCTGGGGTTGATAACTCCCACCCGCCGATTTTGTCGTGGGGATGGGGCTTGGGGTTTCACAGGATTTGCGAAAACTTTTACTCAAAATCAACAAAGACAGCCATCTCAAGTAGCAGATAGCATGTACCGGTAGTAATTGACACTCAACCGATACTCAATAACAAGGTAGTCCTTTTGCTGCTTAGTACACAGTCTTTGTCATGTAGTAGCCAAATATGCTCTTGCCCTTGTTTGCCTGTGTTACACCACAATTGAAATGATAGCAGGCTTACCAGCTGAGGTGCAGTCTCCGTGTATTCTAAAACTTGCCCTGGGACTGATGTTGCTGACCACTCTTAAATGGTTGCGGCATCTTCGAAGGATACTGTGGCTTGAGTCGTTGCCCTAAAAAGGGGCATGGAGGTAGCTCGTATATGGATCAAGGTGAGATTGGCTGGCTGAAGCTGAAGAGGCATGTGGTGGATAAGCAAGTATAGGTTTAGCCAAACTAGAACTCAAGCAATCCAGCTCCTGCTCATCTTTGACGAGTGAGGGGAGATCTTCCCCGAACAATTTAGCTAACACGGCGATGTCAGTGAAACAAATTTTCTGAATGTTGGAATTTAGGGACGACGGGCCAATAGCAATTTGTGATGCTGATTAAGCATTTGACTGACCTGTCCTAACAGAGCCAATGTGCCAGCATTTTGCTCAACTAATTCATTGCGCACTAGGTCAAGCTCATTGGTAACAGCTAAAACAGCCAGATTGTCTGTAGCAACAGTAATTAAGGTGGTAGCCTAAACTACCATTCGCAGAATTTTGCAAATTTTGTGTCATGTTGATGAACATGACTCAGCAGCGGTTTCTAAAATGTCCTTGTTGACTGAAGGGACAACAAGTGGCGAACAGTTACTGGGTTGTGGGGCGTCAATAAGATGTTTGAGCTTGTCCACCTCCAGATTTTGAGAGCAACAATTGTCATTTTATGATTATTTTCCAGCTATTTACTCACAGTCAGAATCGATTAATCCAACATTGCTTAATGTGATACATTGCATAGTGCAATATGTTTTTGGTGGTCCCAGCTGAGCTTTTCATCTGATATTCCTATATTGCACAGTGCGTTTGAATTTCTTCCGTCCTGTGGTGAAATTATCTGCAAGCCTTTATTGTGGATTGTCATCTTGTTTTCAGGACAAGTAAAATCTCACGAACAGATAGAAAGAACACGGACAGCTTAAAGAAGGGAAGGGAATTTTACAAGCTCAAAAAGATGGAAAAGGAGAAGAAACGAAAAGTAAGAAATGTGATTAGAGTATGCCAACTGTTAGATTGAACACTTGTAAGTTTTTGGCTTAAAGAAAGGTCTGTTTTTGGCCAATGCTGAAACATTGTTGGCTCTCATAATTATGATGAATGCTTCTTTTCTTACGTTAAAATGTATTTACACTGGTACCATCCCCAAGCAATCATTGTACCCAAACAAACTGCTCCATGTGGGCAATTTTGGGCCATTGGGCAATAATCGTATGAATCGGACCTGGGTAACTTGCCATGCTGTATCGCATGCCAACTCGTGACTTCTTTGTGTATTTTCATCCCATCATAAGTTGCAGATTGCGATCCTTTGTGAACATGTCCTTTGTATTTTCCACCAATCACCACATTGCTGCGAACGCCAAATTCAATTCTCACATCATTCTCACAAAGTAAAATTCATAGGAGAGCTTTAATCTCGACCAGTAAAATGTAATCTAAGATGACCTGGTTATGCAGCGAAGATAAAAAATAACACGAGGAAGTTTGATAAAATTGATACTATATTGAGCATGATTTGAGATAACATTTGTGACAGACTTTTCATTTCGTGCAAGGCAACCATTGAAGAATCGCACCGAATTGCACAGCCCTCTCGTACCAATGTAAATGCTCATAGTTATGATACATTTAATAAAGTGTGAGATAAGTGTAAATGGTACTTCATAGGATGGCCTATTGCTGATACAGTCAAGCCTGTATTAATGGCCACCTCTATAAAGCAGCCACCTGTGTATAGAGACCACTCTTCATAATCTCAAAATAACACTTTCTATAGAAAAATCAACCTGGACAGAAAGACCACCTGTCTATAAAGGCCATTTTTCTAAGGTCCAACAGTTGACCGTTATAGAAAGGTTTTACTGTACTACTGTAAGGCCATCGCTATAAGACCGATTGTTACCATATTATTATGTATCGTTGGTGTGGTCTAGTGGCTAGGATGTGTGCCTGCCAGCCAGACTTCCCGAGGCCGACTCCGGGTCCAGCTGGCATATATATTTGTTATGTGTTCTGTGGTTTCAATTGTCAAAGGCCCCAAGAGAGACAAGACATTGGCTTATTGGGCTACCCTCATTAAACAAATGTACATATAAATTTATATATCAGCACCAATACTTTGATATTTTCACTCTTTGTTGAAGCTATTGTTATGAACAAGTGGCTATTTCCAGAGCGACTTCCAAACCATTATTTCTAATACATTCCAACTTTTACATCTGATATACACTTACCGGTATTCATCTTCAACTTTTCTCGGACCTCTTGAAGTGAGATCTTCATCAGACTTTTTACTTGCAATATCAGTATCCTAGTGCGCCCATTAGATCCGCATATGAATGCATACACAGTAATAAACCAAAAGCCCGTTGCTATGTTAAGCTGAGGATAACAATTGCTGTCCAACGCGACAATGCTTCATCCACCCTGTGTCATTTCAACATCCTGCTGGTTTGGACGAGATTTTTAACTTAATTAGCTACCAAAATTTTAGGCTGTTGTAATTGTAATTAGTACTAGGTAAATTGTATGCTAACTGAATTAGATATTAATTATTGTAAATATGTTTAAATTTATTTCACATAGTTCTCAATTCTAGGGAAATTATTTAAATTGTATTGGACATTCTTACCATTATGTTGAACAAATAAATAATAAACTATTAAAAATAATCCACTTTTTTGTTTCAGGAAATCGAGGAAAGCAGGAAGACGCATTTATTGGAAATTGAGAAGCAAAAGAAACAACGGAAGTCTGTAACAAGGAAACTAAGTCAGAAGACAAAACGAGGACAGCCGGTTATGGCAAATCAAATTGATATTTTACTCGATAAGATTAAAGGCTCCTCGTGATCGTTCATCAAATTATGTAATATGCAAACACTGTGTAATATTTATAAGGCTACTTTTATCGATGTATGATAAACTGTTTGGAAAGTCAGAATGAGCATTCTGTAACATAACACAGCACTGTACAGCTGCAGAATTTAAGTAGTCACTACTATTCATAGTGAAATTTGCTGTTATCGCAACAAAGTTTATACAGATTCCGATGATAGAGAATATTTCCTTGTTCTTATGTGAGGTTTAGTAGCTTTTTTCTTATGACAGAATAAGTGTGTTGTACAGAGATGCTGTTTATGATGAATGATCACTTACATATTAAATGTTCACCATTATGATCCTTAAAGTGCTTGTGCATGTCTTTGTCTGCGTTTAGTGTTTGTCAGCTGACCTATTACCGGTAGTAAATGCAATCAAGCCTGTATTAGAATAGTCATATTTAAAACAAAATTCAAATATGAAAAGTCAATAATTAAAACAAAATTAATTTAACATTCCAGGCACGTTGTCTAGTTGCCACGCTAACCTGTATTAGCGGCCACCTCTATAGAGCAGCCACCTGTGTATAGAGGCCACTCGTCATGATACTTTTTCTAGAAATCAACCTGTACCGAAAGGTCACCTGTCTATAAAGGCCATTCTTCTCTGGTCCCAGAGGTGACTATTATAGACAGGTTTCACTGTACTTTTGACATCATTACAGACATGGTACAAAATCGGACGCAGTGGAGAAAGCTGATCAGATTGGGACAAACTATGGCGGATGATGATTCATCGTACTGATCGGCCTTATTTACTTTCTTATTAGTAAATATAAAACATTTTATTTAATGTGGTTCCACTTTTAACATTTTTATAAGCCTTGCTTATATAATAGAACAAGGCGAATAATGTAAAATGAAACCATAGTAGTCCAAAATGGTATCTATAAAACGGCACCTGCAGTGGCTTAAAGTTAAATGTCGGTACCTGTCTGAAGCAACCACCTGTCTTAAGAGACCACTTTCAAATGATATCTTCTACATGCCTTGGAGACCATTTTCAGATGACCTTGTGTATGTTCAAATATTTTCCTGTATTGAGTGACCACACCTCTGTCAAGATGTCTCCTTTTATTAGCCCCATGTAAGGATGCTGTTTGATTGAATTTGAAGGTTTAATTATTCGACAGCCCATGATTCCATTCAACTCAAACCTTTCAATCTTATTAATCTTGTCAGTAGTAAAAGGTTTTAGACATAGAGTAGCAGAAGGAAACAACAGGGCTATCTTCTTCATGCCTTGGAGCAAAATTTCCACATGCAAATTGACAAGAGGAAGAAGAACCTTGCAAGACATGAATAGAATGGAAATTTTATTATTTTGAAAAATATTTTGAATCTTCTGCCAATATTTTAATCGCAAAGAAATAATTTAGGTTCAAATAGATTCAAATAAGTATGGTTCACACAGAATCTCTAGTCCCATATGTGGTAATATAAGTTTGTATTTAGTTAGGTTCACTTTTGATTTCGCTCTCTCAGGAAGGAATTACTCAGCAGCCATATAATTATCATGTAGTATAAATTGTAGGTCATTGACGTTCTTTTTGGCACCATCACAATTAACACATGCTATATACCATAACATGCTAAGGCAATACGTTACGGTTTTTATTCCCATCCACCCATTCTACTTATTAAATGTAGTTATAGTCCTTCCACTGCTTATCAGTGTGACTGGTGCTTGGTTGTAAAAGAGGAGACGGGTTCAGCAGTTTTGCCACCTTGTGATTGCTTGCTTACACCGACTACCTTACAATATGACAACTCCCATCAGCCAAGCACCGACGCCAATACTCTCACCTAATGGCAATGAGTTTAACACATGCTATAAACTACAACATGGTAAAGCAATATGATCTTGTTAGAGCTAGAAAGTTATTCGTGTCAGCCTCGCAGGCGAACCTGCTTCGCTATACGAGGGGAGGCGAACCCCCATTCTCAGCCCTTCGGCCGGGAGGGTCTTTCGACCTGAACGCAGGGCAGGGGGCTAGCCCACTAAGGCAGATGCCCTACTACGCTCCCGTTTCTCTCGCACCGAAGTGCTATTCTTTTGTGAACCGTGTGCTCCGGGTAGAGCTCAAACCTGTGACCTCTTGGATGAGAACCAGAGATCCTAACCACTACACCATCAACACATCATCAATGTGATCTTGTACAATGTTTTAAATAACTTATCCGACATAGTGTAAGCTAACAGATGACAATTTTCCATTTTAATTAATTAAGATACTTCTACAATAATATTGACTTCTTGTCTACTTGTTCTTTTGTTATTGAATAATGATGATATTCCTAGCATCATTTAGTTTACATTCATCTGCATGTTTTAAGTAAGCGTCGCCATTAAACAAAGTAAAGTGCATTCGTTCAAAAAATATACGGTTTCTGCGGGGGTTTCTGCAGAGTTATAGCTCATATACAGACTATAAAGTCCATCTTGTTTAAAATTATATTTTATAAACTATCGTTTCTTTGAAGGTGTCAGTTTCTTTTCTTTTGCTAGCATTTTTTGTTCCCGAATCCGCTCAATTTCATCTTCCATTTTACCAATTCTTGAACTGTAACAAAAGAGAAAATACCAATAATATTGCCAGCTAACCAAGGCATAAGCAATCAGCTAGCATACCATTTGTATGGTCTTCTGATGAAAGAATCACCTTGTCCACATTAAAGCTCACACGTCAATAATTATTAATGGAACAAGCGCAGTCCCAATGCATGATGGGATACACTTGTTGTTAGATAGTGATAAATTTATTTCATTCCATTCGGAATAGATAATGATACATCATTTTATAATAATTACAGTAACATGTTTTTCTTCAATTAATTGATCTAACTAACGAGTTATTTTTGATTGATTAATTTAGTCTTGCAAATAGGCTCTAACATGTTTCTTTCCTTTTTTTCTTCTTTAACTGATTTCTTTGTTTTCTTTTACATAGAAAATATATGACGATAAATTTGTGCAGTGCAAAATGTGGTAGCGATAATTCGCACTTGCACCACATTGTCTACACACACAGCTGTCTCTTGCTTTGTGATAGCTGATTCACTTGTTGTTAGGCACGTGGTTTTGAGCTGAAATCTACAACATTGACAGTCAAGAACAATCCCTGAAATTAACCATCATTGGAAAGAGTATGGTTGATTGCATTTCAAAGAAAGCAATTTTCTGATGTCTCCACCTTTGGCAGAGGTCAACTCACTTATAAACCAACATGCAGTGGGACTGCGCATGGCAGATTACCAAATCAGCACCAAAACAGAAATCAAACCAGGGGCCATCGGAATGCAAGTAACACTTTTAAACGGGCTCCGCTTGTCCCCAACTCTATGCGGACTCAATGAACAGGCCCTACTCACGTAGTAGCACTAGGGACTGATAGAATATCACTGCTCGGGCCCATTGTGGAAAATTCATTCAACCAAGCAGTCAGATTCTGACAGCACTAGTTACTTCAGAACATTTGAGTTTGGGACCAAGTTTAAGCTTCTAAATGAAATCATACATATCTGCCAAGGCCCAGCTCGTTTACAAAGAAATAAAAATGTACTGATAATTCATAAATGACACCATTACTTTTGCCCTTATAAATAATTATCTGCCATCTGTATACAAAATTAAAGTGGTCTTTTAACACAGGCGGTCACCTACGACAGTTAAACAGTTAGGGACTACTTGGGCATCGTAATTCAAGGCAGGCGACTGTTTTCAAGACAGAAGAGAATTGTATATGCAAACATAACCATGATTCCGATTGTGTGTACTGCAAAGCACTGCACATCGGATATCAAATCCATGGCAAAACGCTTTGCATGTAAGAAGTATGCGCTATAGTAACAGGCCAATGGGAATTTTACTTTTAGATGAATCAAGGTTTAGATGAATGATGGAAAAACAAGTATCAGCTGCCGCATTAACAAGCTTTCATTGTTCACCAAAACAGGCAAAACCATAAATACCTTCTAGCTTCTTCCTGCTGAATTTGTCGATAATTTGATTCCATACAACGTAAATCATCTTCATTGTCATCATAGCTGTTGATTGAAAAACAGATAATGTAGTTTCAAACAAAAGGAGTGACATAGTTGCAATTCATAAATAATCAGCTTAATTGAATTCCTAAATCATGTCGATTGTCAACATACTTCACTAAAAATAAAGTACAGTCAAACCTGTATTAGCTGCCACCTCTATAGAGCAGCCACCTGTGTATAAAGGTCGTTCTTCATAACCCCAAAATGAAACTTGCTATAGATATGACCTGGACAGAAAGGTCACCTGTCTATAAAGGTACTTTTCATCAGGTCCAAAAAGTGACCATTATATACAGGTTTTACTGTAGTCAAAAACTCAAGTCCTTCAAAAAGGACAAGATTATCAAAAGGGTCGGAGTGATACCAAAGGGTCTTTTCTATAATCAATGAAGTGGCCATCAACCAGAATCTAACCCTGCAATATCTCAGCTGTGGAATGGTTAACAACCTCAGTATAAAGGCTTGTAGCAAACTAATTAAACACATAACGATACTGGGAACCTTAATTTTGAATAAGTCATCTGTGGCAGGACCAATACATATAAAACAAATAAAAATAATACATTATTAAATATGAAGAACGCTGCAGTGAACTATTGTAAGTTTGATAGGTCCTGGTGATACATGCGTCAGATCCCAGATCGACACATGTCTTCAGACAAAACGTTTCAGACAAAGCAATTTCAGCTCCAAACAAGCAAGTGTGCTTTTGGTAAGTTTAACTTGCTGATCAGCCAAATCTATTTCCAAACCTGTCTTAAGAGACCACCAATGGGATCAATGAAAAGTGGTCACTTGACACAGGTGGGCCCCAAGTACAGGTGGAGTATAGTGATCTTGCCTTTCAAGGACCATTCCGAAGACTCCAGGTTTAACATGAATAATCAATTATGATAATTAATAAATTGAAAGCATGCATGTGATACATACTTTGATCGTTTGTATCCAAATATTTCCTGAATATATTTAGAAACGTTGACGTTACTATCAGAGTCGTCAATGAAGTCATCCAAATCACCATCAAGGTCGCTTTCGTAACAATCTTCCTCCGCTTCATATCCTCTCCTGTACTTGTTTTCCAGCATGCGCTTTTGACGTTCAATGTCACGTCGTTTCTGTTCAAGTTCATCATCAAGATCTCTTAGCTTTCGTTTACGTGTTGCTTGCTCGTTAGATGAGGCAGACCTGTGATTTGAGTCTGAAAATGCATTTAACTTGGACGGGCCAGTTCTGCTGATGGCACCGTTATTTGATTTTGCATGCGCAGATGACCTTGCACCTTGCGCCATAACATTTGTAGGGCGTCCTTTACAAGCTGTACCTCCAGACTGGGTCTTTCCCATGCTGCGTGATGTTTCTTGATTAATTCTATTTATTTGCTTAGTCCTCTTTTCAATAGCTGCTGCGGGAGTGGCAGATTGCAAATGCCTGTCAGTCAGCTTTAGCGGTTTCCTACCCTCGCTCTCAACTCCAGACACTGTTTTGTTCTGTTGCTTTTTGGCTAATTGCATAAGTTCTTGAAATGATAAATTACTCTTTTTTGATGAATCTTGTTTAAGGCCACTTGAAGAGGGTTGTCTAATTGACTTTGAAGGATCTGCATTTCTCTTCATGTTGCGTATGTTCGATTCTCGTTGAGTAGAGCTATCTCCTCTACTGTGAATCCTTGGAGGTCCACCGTTAATTGCTTGCTTTTGATTCTGTTGTAGCGGTCTTTTTCCACTACGTCCTGTCTGATGAGTGGATTTGACGTCACGAATATCTTCCTCCTTCCGTTTTCTTGCAATTCCATTTGTTTGAGTTGCACCCTTCTGCAGTTTCTCAAACTTCTTTTTGTTTTCGGCAGCTTCCAGTTCCAGCTGAGCTTGCCTCTTTTCAATAATCCTTTTTTGTGCCTCCAAACGATTCGCCTCTGATGAAAAACAAAGTATAAACAATGTCATTGTAGTTTGAACGTTCACAAGACTGTACCTTGCATTTCACTGCTGTACATAGATAGTCTATTACAGTTACCCTGAGGGACGCTTACAAAATGGCACCGAGCAAGTGAAACAAAATAATGAATAGAGAATAAGAGAGACGATGATGATAGAATAAAATGGAGAATAAAACTTAAAAAGAGCGCAAATTGAAAATGGGCTAAAATGAAACAGAAGCAATGTCCCGAATGGATATTAGGGTGGTTAAAAAAAAGTCGACTTTCAAAATGTTATCGGGATCAAGGCCAAAAAGTTGTGAAACAGGGTAAAAACGTTGCATGCAAAAGGAAAT
>OFHS01004577.1:0-13602 GCA_900245855.1 Calvadosia cruxmelitensis
TGTATATATTTCTCGTTAGTGAATTGTGTTGAGAAACACCAATCTCAGTCTATCACGGTTGTCGATTTCTTGGTCGGGAACAGACACAGTTTGCAACTCAAAAACTGATGTCTAACTTTTGCAAGCCCTACATTCACTCCGATTGCTTGGCAAGCATTCAGCGAGTTTAGATGTTATGTTACCTATATTGATGTTGGCTGCTAAGTGCTATTATTGTTATTGGTGCAACATAGTCTTCCAGCAATGTGTTGGTTTTGCTCAGGGCTGTAAATACTCACTACAAAAGTAACGCGTTACTGGTACTCACTACTTTTTCAGTAATTTTGACTAGTAATTAATTACTTTTTCCTAAAAAGTAGTGGATTGGTAATTAATTACTTTTTTGAGTGACGCACTACTTCTTTAAAACAGCTAATTACAAATTACTATTGTGTATAATTTTGTTGCCTTAGACCAGCGTTAGTCATGGCGATTCCAAGGCAAGAAGATCAGATCACGCGTCTTCGTTGTCAGATTTCTCTCGTTGAAAATCTTTTGGCTTTGTGAGCTGCAATCTGAGCGCTGAAGCTCTAATGAATGTCGTTGAGCTCGACTTACAAACCAATCACGATGAGGATAGCTTGTTGCAGAAGAACTTTTATATCTAACCGGCCTTCATTGTTGCCCTTTCAGGAATCCAGCATTACTTGGACGTGATTGAATTTCTTAGCGAAAAAACAATTCCACTTAGCAGCAACCTTTCTCAAAGGTTATTCAAATAAGCATTGTTCATGTGTTTTGACTCGTGAGCTGTTGAACTGGCGAAGGTCTACAAAGAAGGTCTACATTTTGTTTCGACTTTTTTAAAGAAAAAGTAATTAGTAATTTGATTGCAAATTACTTTTCTTTTGAAGTAATTTTTTGCTAGTAATTAATTACTTTTTATTTCAAGTAATTTACACCAGGAATTAATTACTTTCCAATCCAAGTAATTTTGGTAGTAATTAATTACTGATGTATGAGTAATTTTACAGCCCTGGTTTTGCTTGCTGTTTGTTATCGCTGTGGTCAGATTGTCTTGCTAGAAATTTCCTAATGTTTATCATTGATTTGAAAATGGGTCCTGTTGTGATAATTTTACGGGATGCATTTATCTTTTCGTCAGCATAGCTGTTTCTCGCAACGCAATGTAATGGTTTCAACGTCGTTGTTCCATGCGCGTTTCTCGTTGTAAAATCACAGGAAAGGAAAATGTTCACTGACAAAATCGATAATAATAAATCTGTTTCCTGTCGCATCTCTTTCTCTGCGATGATCTCAAGTGCACCTCCAATTGCACATGGTGTCACTTTTGAAGACAAGACGCCTCGCGTCATAGACCCAGTCCTTTAGCATACAGCGAGGTCTGATTTTTAATAAATCATAAAAAATAGAAGGAGATCTCAAAATTCAAAATTTCAACTTTCAACGTCAATTGCCCTGAAATCTGGACTAAAAGGTTTTGGGTTGATGAGCACTTTAAGCATCATCAAGCAAGATCTCTGTATGCTGCACACAATTGCTCCTGAGCTAGTATAGGTTTCAAAATCTATTCATTATTCAATGCGTTCCTTGCATCTCGACAATAATGCAGAGGCTTGCTACAAAATGCTAGCCACAGAAATCTGAAACATTTCATGAAAAACACCCTCAAATAGCCTATTGGCGTTGTGTAAGTCTTGGAGCAAAACTCTGTGGCCTAGACTTGTTCCCTTTTGAGAAAATACTGATGTGTGTAAATGAGTACATCGTTGGCAAGTGCGAGTGGAAAGTGGTAGGTATAATTTTCTGTGTGCACGAGTACGAGTGCTAATTGAAAGTTCTGAGAGCTTGAGTACGAAAAATACAGGAAACTTGATTACAATTAAAAATGGAATCACCAGTATGTAAAGTTTTACCTTTGTGCCGGGAACGCCAAATTTCTGCTCACTACAATTACGCGGATTTTTTCTCTATGGTGACGTAATTCACACATGGTAATTGAACCTATTGGCAATATTGTGCGGATTTTGTCGAATTTTGTTTGACATGTGCGGTGCTGAACTTTGGAGCTGGCTTCGCGCGGGCCCTCCTTTTCATACTGGTGGAATTGGTTATTACAATTGTCCCTGTGGAGTCTTTAGATAGAAGAAATCTTGCAGTAAAGATATATTTTGATTTTTAATACATTTACACCCCGGTCCAGCCAACAGGTTCATATTGCAGTTGTTCATTGGTTCAGATTTGACCAATAACCAACTCGAGTGGCGACGCAAAATCGCAACTTCAACACATCATGGAAACGGATTTTCAAAACATCATAAAAAAAGAGATCTAAAAATCAGCAAAATTAATCTGATTCGTAATCTCTAGCGTCGATATTTTCGATATCTGGAATAAATTTCAGGGTTTCTTCGAGAACTTTAACAGGAATCTATTTCGTGATTTTCGTCGCTCCAACGTCCCCAAACGACGATAGCAAACGCCAAACAGTACACCTAATCATCATCGACGTCCGTAACTACAAGCATTGCACAGTTTTATTCTCATCGCTTCAAACAAGGGAGCCTTCCTACTCTAATTACCTGCAGCATCGCCACTTCTAGCATCGGTGACAGTCCGAGACAAGTGTGAAATAGAGGAATAGCATCGGCAACTCTGACGAGGGAATCGTGCTGCCTGCCCAACAAAATCCCGTTGACGGCCTTGTGAGGGTACTTGCAAGCATGCAGATGCATTTTTACGTAAGCACGCGTATCGAGAGCAAACTTCATCCTCCTGAATCACCCCTCAGTGCAGTTTTCACAAAACTTCAAAATTCTCTGATGAACTCCGTGCTTGATATTTCCAAGATGGCGATAAAAAGAGAAAGTCATGGTCACAGTCAAAGTCACGGTCTCAAAGTAGATCTATAATGGCGGGCGGAGGTAAGCACAACATCCAATACATCAAGCAAGATGTACCTAAATTTCTTCAAAACTTCAAAGCTAGAGCTGGTGTAAAAGATGGACCTACCGTAGATACAAAGCGTGAGACAGCCAAAGAAAAAGCAAGCGATTCTGACGAAGAAGTCCGTCAAAGAGAAGACGAGAAACCAGTTGTATGTGTGCTGCGTGAAGGAGACTTGACGGCATGCGAGGCAGAAAAAGCAGAGCACGAGCAACAAGAGAGGGAAGGCAGTGAGTATTCGTCATTATCATCATCATCATTTATTAAGATACCGTATAACCCTTTAATCCTTTATGGGCTTTTTTCGATGGACTGATACATATAACATATTGAACAACTTGGATACTGGTAAACTATAAGATACGAAGTGGATATTCTTACTGTAGACGTTACGCTGACGTCTACTGCTGTGCTCTTTCAGCTTCGGTTTCACCAAGAAAATACGCACAGACCAGAAAAGTCACGAGTCAGAAGATACAAGATATTTCTGTAACTCATCCGTGTGTGAGTGTGTGAGTGTGGTTTTTCTAAACAAAATAATTAAAGCATACATGAATACAAGCTAAAGCGAATAACTAAAATACAAATATCGGCGATTACATTTTCAAGTCAGTTACCTTCGGTTTGCACTCTGGCACAGCTTTCTAACAATCTCAGTTTAGCTCCTCTCGCTCGGGTAGCTCTCTAGTGAGTTCGGCTTGGCTCCTCTCGCTTGGGTAGCTCTTCCCGACTAACTAAAACTACTGGATACAACTAATTTAAACGCGGCTATCAATGGAAATTCCTAAGGTGTTACAAACTACAAAATTCATCCTCTTTAATTCAACGATTTCATAACAAACGAAGGCGTGGAACATTTACCTATGACGAATACAAAATTTGACAGCTTTGACGTATACAAAGCTCTAAACCGTGATATACAAAAATAAAACTAGGAAAATCGCGGTCAACGAATAGCGTGTCACCGTGACAACGCTGGATTGAATGAAACTGGCGCAACACTTACGGTAACCGTAAACTTTCTTCAAAAAGATAAACTTACGGAAGTCGATTGTGCACGCGCAAACCATCATTTTGGCGCGATTAATTTGAATCAAGGTTTGTTTACTTCGAACTTAAAACCATTTTCAACACCTTCGACTCCACATCGCTTTGCTGGCAATGGAAGTCGAAGTTTATGCTGGCAATTGAGTTCTCTTGGTAATTTGTTGTGATCTTTCTCGGATACAAAGTTTTATCTTTCGAAGAAATTAGGAAGAGCATTGTTGTTGTTGAGAAGCAAAATTTTATTCAGATCGACCGAAGGGACTCCCGCACGATCAATAGCGTGCTAATTTTGCTAAAGCTTGTTCCTCTGATAGACGCACTTCATTTCCTTCCAATGTTTACGACGCTTGTTTTTTCACAAATTCATAAATTGACTATAATTCTGTAAAATCGTACACGAGGCGATTCGAAGGCATCTGTCATTGTCGATAATTGTAGACATGAAATAACATTACGTTGATCTACAATCGACATACGTTGTAAATGTCGAACTTTAACGTTACCCAGCGACTCTATAAGCCAAGATTTCGGCACGGCGAAGACGAATCCCGCCCATTTCGTATATAACAACAGTGAGCATCGAACTCAGACGCCAAGAAATGAAGTGTGCTAAGTTTGTAGTTTGTTGTAAACAAGAAACGATCCGCAATCCTCCGTGCGTGGATTGTTCGCGCGTGCGCAATTGACTTCCGTAAGTTTATCTTTTTGAAGAAAGTTTACGGTTACCGTAAGAATATCCACTTCGTATAAGATAATCTGTACACTAGTGTTTAAGTAGTAGAAATATTCTGCTGAGCACCATCGTTATGATTAGAAGATTTAAGTAAATTGCGTTATTAAAGGGCAGAAGTGAATTGGCTTACACAATGAAGATGCAGTGGCATTATGCTATTGAGATACAGTTTTACATAATTATGTGCTTCTCAAGAAACATGAAAGATGAAACATGAAGAGAACAACAACTTGTGTTCTTGTGCCCCTGCGCCCCTAGTCCCCTTCCCCTATAGATCGACCCCCAGACCTACTGTCAGCTGTCACCTACAGCATGAATGAAGAACCCTCTCATCCCTACAATCCCAAAAGTAGTATGTTGACAGCAGTGTGTTAGCTTAGAGCCTTTCTCAGGTAAAATGCCAACCTGCTAAATAATTATTCGAATGCCAGATTGTAAAGAATTTGAAGTGGACAAACTCACGGTAACCGTGATGTAGTCTGAAACTCCAAACTTATGTACATCTGTGTGTACATGATGTTACTCCTTACTCTTCCCACTTTAAATATAATCATCATGATAACAATTTTACATAATTTATACTGTTTGCAAACATGCGAATATAAGCAAAACATTTAATTCAAATTTTATCACAATCTAACAGTAGCGTTCTTCTTCATTGAAATAAACCAAGATATTCCACAAACGTGAATTCACATAGCATGCTTTCTGCAAATCTGATGGAAATGTTGCCATGGGATGGGCACCCTGATTGTGCTGCTGCAAACCATTGCTGCTCCCGACTGGCTTGATTTCTATCTCTTAGGATTGGACTAGGGTGTCCAGAATGTGGCTTTTTCTGATTCTGATTGCAGAAATCAGTGCTCATTGTAATTTAATTCTTTTTTATTCTTTTTTCCCTTGAGAGCAGAAGCGGCCATATTGGATGGAAGGATTGTCTTCAAGAAGCCCCCACTGAAGAAGGATGGCTCTGACAGCAATACAATTGTGCTGTCATCAAATACTGCGGGTAAACCAAGTAGAAAACGAAAAGAACAATCCCAAGGAAAGAACGTTAAGAAGATAAAAAACACTGCATTGTTGTCGTTTGCTGATGAAGAGTGAACAGGAAAGCAGATAAATGTATCACTGAGAACCTATCATATATGATATATGTATTTGCATAACTTATTACGGTTTATGATTTGTACAATACATCTATTTTACACGTTTTAGTAATTAAATTAGGTATGCCTTCAGCAGCAAGGGTATCATTCTGTGCAGACTGCGTTGTTTCTTCTCGCAGAAGTGTTATTGGTTTATTAATCTTCACCTGGTGTTGCCGCGTCTGCAATATTTGTTTTCTGTAGTTGATAAATGATATCATTCTTTTCTTGGAGTTTGTCATGAAGCTGCATATTTTGGGCTTTTAAATTCTCTATTTCATTTTCCAGAAGTGTGATTCTAGTGTTGCACTTGGATGAACTACATGGTATTTCTGCAACTGAATATGGACTTGGCCCTTGGAATTTTTCGCCTTTTTGGTTAGACTTCATCGGTATAAATTCTGCGTCATCTAGTTCTTGTTGCAGCCAAATTGGCATACCTGTTTGATTGCCAGATGTAGATGCAGTTGCTGCCATGCTTGTCATCTTCAAACTGCTGCTGTCAGGGTATTCTTGACTTGCAGATTTAATGCCAAATTCAGACAACGAGGCCAGGGCAAAATCTGTAATACTTTCATCGCCCAGTGAAGATGATGTTGACAAGGTTTTGATAACTCTTGAGCTATGAACTCGCTCGACCAAGGCAACTGACAGCCAGTGACGACAGGCAATACATGCAACACGATGTAAGGAGCCAAATATTGCCCTGGGTGTGGCAGTGCACATCTTGTCCCCTAAAGTGGATGGATCTAAACCTAGACGCCCGTTGTCCCCACAGCCCCATGAATACATGTGATTGTCCTGAGTTGCAATAATGGTAAACCCATTCCCGCAGCCAACTTGAGTTACCTTTCTGCCCAATAGCACTCCTCTTACTAGATAGGGTGAGATGTGCTCTTTGAAATCACCTGTGCCGAGTTGTCCAAATTCATTGCTGCCAAATGTCACAAGCCTTCCATATAAATCTATGATTGCTGAGTGGTTAATACCAGCACCTACACCAATGACTTTGTATTCTTTCAGAGCACGGATCGGCACAGGGGAGGTCTTATAGTGTACCACACGGCCATCAGACAGCTGGTTGCATTTTCGCCTTTGCAAACTCACAGTTTGATTAAGGGCCAGCTTGTTGCTCTCATTGCTACCACAAGCAAGTAAGTTGCCATCAATTGTTAAAAAGAAAGTGTTGTCTCTTCCACACGCAATTGTTTTGATAGTTGAGTACTTGTCGTTAAACTTGATTTTGGTTGGGGTGGTGGTATCAATCTCTGAACCCAGCCCTAGCCTTCCCAGCTCCCCGCAACCCCAGGAGTATACACTGCCAGAGCCAGACATTGCAACTACGTGATAGTCACCACAGCAAATGCTGGTGATGTTTTCTCCCGTTAAAGACTGGACTTCTCTTGGTAGTAGTACGTCATTGCTGTCATCACCACACCCTATGCAACCATAGTAGTTGGAGCCAAATGTAAAGATGTTTCCACTCTCAAGCAGCACCACAGTGAATTCTTCTCCGCATGCAACTTGCTTCACAGTTTTACCCAGGAAGAAATCAACACGCTTCGGGATACGATACATTGCACGGTCATTGTGCCCCAGTTGACCAACCATTTGTGTACCTCCTTGAACGTTTGCCCAAGTGAAGACTTCTCTCTCAACAGTCACAGTGGCCATGTGGTTGCACCCAGTTGCCAATTGTAGACCAGCATTGCCATTTTTAAAAACCTCAAGTTTCATTGGCAGCACTTTCCCACCACCCCAAACATAGACCTCACTAGTTAACGACGAAACGACAGGTACAGTTGAAGATGACACCACACTCGACGAGCGGCTAAGGGGCCGGATGAGCTGCAAGTTGTTGATATGCTTCTCAAAACTGACTCTACAGCTGTCAAATATTGGGTTTCCCAAGCACGTCTTTGAGTCAGGTCTGTTCTCTGGCTTTTTATCTAGTAGTTGGTCTAGGAAATTTCTCATATCTTGAGAGTAGCAACCATCAATGGCTGCATAACCTCCTTCAAGGATGGCAAAAGCTAGCTTCAGTTGATTGGTGGCGTCGTAGACACGCTTCAGTGTCAGCATCTCATACAGAACGCATCCGCAAGCCCAGATGTCACTCTTCCTATCGTAGCTGTCCCCTCGCACTAATTCAGGCGACATGTAGTAAGGCGTGCCAACCACGGATTTGGCCATTGCTTGGGTTTCTTCAAGTACTTTTGATATTCCGAAGTCCCCGACCTTCACCAGTCTGGATTTCGTGAGGAATATGTTAAGAGTTTTGATGTCTCTATGCATGATTCCGAACTCATGCATGCAGTGAACCGCCGAGATTAACTGGTAAAAATGCCAGATGACGTCCGCTTCAGTGAACAATGTCTGGCGTGACATGATCTTCTGATGGAGCGAGCCACCGTTGGCATACTCCATCTCGATGAGCAACGTGGCGCCGTCGACGAAGTGGTTGTAGTAGCTGATGATGTTCACATGGTCCAGCAGTGATAAAATGTCAACCTCGTTGAGTGCTGCTGCGCGCTCTTCGTCCGTTGCTCTGCTGAGGTCGACCTCTTTCCAAACGACCAGCGAGTTATCGTCGCTCTTGCGATACAGGACGGCCTCGCCGAACGCGCCGCGTCCAAGCACCTTTACGGGAACGTACAGCTCGTGTTGGCCATCGTCCCATGATTCCTGTTGACTGTTGAGCGTACTTGCATTCTCTGCTTTTATGTCTTCGTCCTCGTAGTACAACAGACTGCATCGGTCATAGTCGCCGCGAGGTAACACTACACTGTCCATCGTGCAGCAACCAGAAAGTGAAGCCTCAAGACAGATGGCGATGTCCTCTCGTCGTCGATAGCATGTTCGCTTGACTGTTGGCGATTGCCACCTGTTCAGGATTCCAGTCAGGACAGACTAGCAAGGTCAGAATTAATCTAAACAACAAAGCAAATGAGATGCACCTCTGTTGTCTGTTGCTGTCTGGTGGTTTGCAGCAGCATCTTGTAAACACTGACCACGTGACACGTGCAGAGACAACTCACAAGAGGCTGATGATGCACGAGGCAGTTACAATATGTCTGTTCTTCTTCGATCTACTGTTGCGCCTTGCCAGGCAGCGTGTGTAGAGGAATCGTAAATTCGTATTCATCAGTCCGATATGGTCAAGTTACTATTGCAATTGTAATCTACCGCGTTCTAGGGATTTAAACCGATGTGAATTCGCTGCATATATTGTCGGAATAGAATCTTGCCATGGGCAAAAGCAAGAAGAAACGACATCGAAATCGAGCGAGCAATGTCCTCGTTGCTGATGCATCGAGTCTTGACGAAGCAAACGGACAGAAGCCAGATGAATCACAAGCATCAGCAAACCATTTCATTGAAGAACTTTTATCAAGTGTAAGTTTTTTGCCTTCTACTGGACATTAGCGTACGCAACTGCTTAGGGACCGCTCATTATTTATGCCCAGGGTTGGTACCGAAGAGAAGCGGGGTGGGTAACTCAAATTTTGTCAACACTGAAGGTTGGGTAATTTAATTCACAGTGATAACAGTTTTTAATGCCAGTAGACTATCTGCTGTTCCTCCACAGCTGTTATACATGATGTAACTTTTAGAGGTTGGGTAAATTTTCTTCTTAGCTACCTGAAGGTTGGGTAAAATAGAAAAAATTGAAACTTTTTGCTTCTCTTCGGTACCAACCCTGGGCATAAATAGTGAGCGGTCCCTTACTGCTGAATTGCAACTTCAATCTCATTGATTGATTGAATTTGATTCTCACTTTTAATCCAATTTGTTTGACCTTAGATTACAAATGCGGAGTATGAAGAAACCATAGAGTCATCTTTGGCTGCATTGGCAAATCTAGCGATGGGAATTGATGGTGCAAAGGCCATGGTCGAATGTGGTGTCGTGCGTCAGCTGGGACCACTCTTGCTTCACTCAAACGTGGGTGTCAAAGAGATTGTCGCTGGCACCTTGAGGTCAGTGAAAAACATCATACATGACTTTACTATTTAGCTGGCTTTTAATTCCAGTTGCACTTGAGACTGAATCTGCAGTAACGTTGGCAGGGTTAACAGACCACAGAAGAAAACAATATTGAACATTTGCAAGATTGGGTAGAAATGTCTAACAAACAAAATCAACTAAATTCTGCACTGCATAACACATAAATACGGAACGGTTTTGGGAAATATGGGACATGTAGCAGCCCTAAAGCCTCGGCCACACCATCGCTAAAACGTAGGCGAGTTGCGAGCTGCGATGGACAGAACAATAGACCTGAGCTACTCTTGGCGAGCCCAAATTTTGAAGCTCGCTTACTCTGCATTTACAGCTCAACTCCGCGAGTTGAACGCGAGTAGCGAGTTCATAGCTAAATTGGTGATTGATCAAAAGTAAATAATCAAGACAATGCCACAATGTAATAGAAGTTAGTGGAAATGCGATGATCAAGGAACCACGTTCAAGAAGATAATTGAGGAAATAACTACAAGTGAAGTCCTTGCCGATCTAATCTACTGTAATACTATGTTATATAATCTAAGTCCACCACGGTTTGTTGTCATTCATCTGCCACCTGGAACAGCGTATGCTGTCACAGAAATTGCCTACAGTTTTTAGAATGCCATTAATTTCTTTGTTGCTCTAGAAACCTCAATGAAATCAAGTGTTGTTGTTGTTGCCTTTAAAAAGTAACTAGTTACAGTTAAAGTTACTTTATTTTGAAAATGAAAAGTTACTCTTTAAAGTTACTATTTTCTAAAAGTAACTTTCAAAAGTTACTGGTAGCCTGTCAGGAAAAGTTACAGTTACTTTCGTCAATGTTAACATAAGAAAAGAAGGTATAATTTACATGTGTACTTTAAACAAATTCCAATTTACTTCTTCGGTGGATTTTTTCATGCATACATGAATGCTTTGAAGCTTATCCCATAATACTAAACGCGCTATGTTGTCTGTCTGTCGGTGTGTCTGTCTGTCTGTGGGTCTGTAAGTGCCCTCGAAACGCGTCCTCCGTTGAGCTCTTCTCCACCGAGATCGTTACTTTTCCACACTTCCCTTTTACAAAAGTCGCAACAGGAAGGCCGTCTTCTCTGAATGGGAGCAATCGCATGCTCTCCTTCTCGACAGCGGCGTAGCTTTTCACGTTTAAAATTGACGTTTTCATAGCAGCTTCGCCATTTTGCTGTGTTTCTTCGCCATTTATTACTGCTGCGTGAACGGAACAATGGTTTTGTTTTCACGTGATCAAGCTTATACAATACTGTGTAGTGGACATTACATGCTACGAGGCCAAATAGAGAGAGAGAGAAAAGGCGGGCGAAGCCCGCCGTATAGGTGCGTTATCATTCGTCCATCTTATTCACCCTCAACCTGATAGACTGAGATGCATTATGCTGAGTCCTGCCGTTGGCCCCGGCGGCGTAGCCGCTAGTTGTATCTTAAAGGTACCCACAATCAACTAACGTCTAGAATTGAAAAGTAACTAATCGTAAACAAATATAACTTTGAAAAATTGTATCTAGTTGCAACAAAAAATTACTTTCAGTGAAAAGTACTTAGTTACTTCAAAAAGTTACCCAGAAAGTAACTTTTCGAGTAACTAGTTACTTTACAGCCCTGTTGTTACTCATGTTCACCTGTTCATAGTTGCTTGTACATGTAGTAACGACCTTATAGGCGTATCATTTGCAAACAGTGATTTGATAACAAGACCACTATCAACAATCATAGATTTTCATCAATATCCTTTTTCTTTCAAGCATTATCCTGTCTTTTCAAAGTCACTTTAACAGACTTCTTCAATGACGTGACTTTTGTTTTCATGGTGTCCAGTAAATTTGACCTCATTTGCAGGGCTGATTTCATTTATCCTATTTTTCCATTACTAAATTAGGAATATTTCGGTAAGTGGTGGTGTCGATGTCTGCTCGTCAATGGTTCAGCAAGACATCATGACATGCCTATCAGCATCAATCAAACAAGTAAGTGACTATGGTGTGACAGTTAGTGTGTTGTGAAGATACTGGGGACAGGAATGTCATACCAGGGGCGGATCCAGTAAAATATTTGACCGGTTTTTGGATTTTAGTCTACTTCGAAAATATAGGAAAAGAAAATTTGTTGTAAAATATGTATGTTGCAAAAGAGCGTTGGCAACACTAATTTTCAGTCGGACTGTGCTCCGTTTGAACAAGGTCCATTACCCAGCTAGTTGCTGTGTTGTGTTTACAAGAGCAGATCGCAGAAGCAACAAGAGATGGCTCAAATCCCATGCATTTTTTCTTTTTAGAATGTTGATGTTGCATTGGCGGAAGAAGATGGCGGAGAGATTTCTAAACGTGACAAATGGCAGCATTTTTTGACTCAAATTGTCAGCTTAACATGGAATCTATGGTAGCTGCCCGATCCCATTTTCTTTTGTTATAAAGTTTCAGCGTTTGTGATGCCTGTATGATGCCTGAATAGCTCACATACTTGAGTTTCTGTTGTGAGATCGACATCACACTGTGAACTTCAAAGTCGTTATTATTTGCTCGTTAAAGCCTGCTTAAACTCGTCCAACAAAACGAGCAAATAATGAGTTTTGGTTTTGTTTACTTTGCAAGCTTCTGAATATAAGTAGTTTTATTAGATTTAGTACTTTTAGAATGCTAAAAAGCTTTGTTAGTTCATTTAGAATATGTATAATAATGTATAGTAATCGTTTTGATAGATTTAATACTTTTCAGGTTTCAAGAAGTTTTCGATTCAACATTTATAGCATAATTGGCTTAATTCTATTTTGTCAAAATTTTCTCTTGCGTTGTATTGTTCATCTTCTGGTGAGGACTGTAGAAATTTGTAGTTTCTAATTAGCCTTTGTTTGAGTTGTAGCTGCTTTTCCGATTATTGAATAGTTTTATGTTGTTTCATTTGACTGAAGATGTCTCAATCTCTCCAGTGAATCATCAGCAACCGCCATCAAGGTCTTTAACGATGAGAACCTCGTATCCCTTCTGCTTCGTGTTGCCAAGGCACCTCGCTGCAGCCAAGAACTCATGACCGCCTGTGGTTAGTCCAATTGTATCACTAATTGCCGTGTTTGTTTGTTTGTTTCTCTTTCTCATAATATACATAATATTCCCATCGTTCGAGCATGGTGTCTTGATTCTGTTTGCAGCCCACTGCCTTTATGCGGCCACTGAAGACAACCAGCCAGCACTTGTCTTTTTATCAAAGGATTCTGAGTTCCTCTGTAGCTTAGCAACAATACTTAAGACGCATCCCTCGCAGGCTGACAATGTCGTCCTACAAGCAGCAGTGGCAGGTATCTCCACAACACCCTGTGGCACCCCCTTCCCCCCTTCGTCGTCGTTTGCTGCATTGCCACAGTCTGTCTTTGTTGTTATGGTGATGTCTTTTGCTGTTGTTAGGCATTACCTTCAACTTGCTGAGTGTGGTTGATGAGCATGCCAGGAGTGCGTGTCTTGTGCTTCTCTTGGACTGGGCAGCTGGATTATTGGCCATCGACTCCAACTGTGTGGCTGCGAGTGTCGTGCAAGTACGTCTCTATCCTTCGTCTGCAGTACTAATATTCACCCTTGGTTTGATTTCTGCAACGCTCACAGCAAATCGCACCAACGCAAATCGCACCAACGCAATGCAGTCATTATCTTCGTGGACTATTCAAAAGCATTTGACTCTGTAGACAGAGCAGCTTTGAAGACCATCCTGTCTTTTTATGGA
>OFHS01004578.1:0-13602 GCA_900245855.1 Calvadosia cruxmelitensis
CGGCCTTCGTTTTGTGATTTTTGTGAAAGGGAAGGACGGAGAAGTAGCGATTTCGGCGGAGAAGAGTTCAACAGAGGACGCGTTTCCAGAAATTCGAGGGCACTTACAGAGCCACAGACAGACAGACAGACCGACAGACAGACAGACAACATAGCGCGTTTAGTATTATGGGATTCATTTCTCGACGAAAATTGAACCGAGAATTGAGTAGCAGTACTAGTAATAGGTCTGGTAAAATGTCGAAAAAAGGATTCAAAAGCGAATAATGTTTGAAATTAATGTAATTAAATGCATTAAATACTCTATTTCCTAGAAAGCATTTTATGTAAAGTGTCGAATACGGCTTGAAAAATTGAAGCGGTAGACTCAAGCATGAACGTATTACAATTAAAATACTTTTCTTTCGGAATAATAAGAAAGGCAGGGTAAGAAAGTTCACTGTTACTACAATTTTGCATTCTTCTTACAGCAAAAAGCATCTACGGCGAGTATTTCAAAGACGAAAATTTCCTTGTCAGCCATTATGGGCGTGGTTGGCTGAGCATGGCCAATGCTGGACAGGATACGAATGGTTCACAGTTCTTCATTACATTGGTGAAGACGGCATGGTTGAATGGCAGACATACAGTGTTTGGAAAGATCCTAGAAGGAATGGTATGTCGTTTTACAAATTAAATAGATTTAGTGGAGAATATAGGAGCAACCTTTATGTCATTGTTAAACAAAACTAGATATTGAATACACATAACTCTATTGCTACATGCAAGGTTATAAACTGCTCTTAATGAAAATTAATAAAATTACTGATAATTGTTGATTTAAAATTACTGATAATCGTTAATTTAAAATTACTTGTTGAGTATTTTTTATTTTGCATCTTTCGTGCTCTCAGCATTCTTGTTATTACGTATATATACATGCTGGATGAGCCCATACTGCAGAGTGTGGCATATTTCGCTGAGATCTCGGGTGTGCAGAGGCTGATAGTTTCAGTTGCAAATGCACAAAATACTGAAAACAATATTGAAGTACACATTTCATGTACGCCAATCCACAAATCAGAGTATGAAGTTCAACAAAGCATAACTTTGCAGCTTTATGAGATTAAAAAATGCTGCAAATGCATTAGAGAATACTACATGGCGCAGTAGATAAGAAAGAAAGAAAGGAATCCAACGTACAATGTCGTCAAATAGCTATTACTATGATATTTGATCATCATCATCATTTATTTATTTATCGTCTTTTATTTTTTGTTGCTGTTTGTTTTTCTTCCCTTTTTGTTTCCACTAGTTTCTGTTTTTGATTATTATCTTCATTACTTTATTCTTACATTTATCACGCAAATAATATTCTCAATATGCTCTATTCAATAAAATCGTACTGTTCACTAATTTGTTGTAAATTTATAGTCTCCCAAATAAACAAGCTAATTTTGCTTACGGTATGACCTTATCATGTACTGTATTCACTATTTACTTTGTACTTAAGTAATTTTCTCTCTTGTATGTTGTTTTACAGTTAATGTGATCAAAATAAATCTATCTATCTATCTATTTAATCTGAATATCCATTAGCTAATGCAAGCTTTTTCATGGAGCAGATCGATATCTAATAATGTTGTACAATAACTATTTATTTGTTTACTTCCAAAGGATGTTCTAGACAAACTGGAAGCTCTTGAGACGTCAGATAAAGACTGGCCCGTTAAAGATGTTGTGATTGCGGACTGTGGCTCTCTACCTGTTGAAGAACCATTTTTAGTCTCAAAAGAGCAATCAGAAAAATTGTGATTTGAAATACTATAGACTTGTTTAGAGTAAGTAATGATAGACATACAGTTTAAATTGCTTAGAAAATATATTTTCCACATCACTTTGAATTGGTGTTTGGCTTATTTGTCTCTGCTACGCATTTTGACATCATGTGAAATAATTAATGCTAAATTAGAGTATGACGTAATAGCTCATCATCACGTGATTATTATTGTGCCGGCGTAAGCCTTCCAAGGCAATCCGCTGGCATGACTTGTTCCCAGTCTTCTGGGTGGGGGGCGAACAAAAAGTTTGATTTCAGAATTCAGAGGCGACGTTCACGAAGAAAAGTTATTGGCGTTGAGAGATCTATTCGTGCAACTGCTTATTTAGATACACCAAAGTCACCTGTTTAGTTGTAATTAGCATTGTCTACATTTGGATATCCATTATGGGAGATGTCAATCCATTCGCTGATCCAAATGACGTGAACCCATTTGCTGTAAGTTAGTCTTTCGCAGTTGGACCACGATTTAGCGCTGGGCTGTTTGTTGCTATTTCAAATATGTTTTTGCTCTTACACAACACCTTCTGAAAGTCTGTACTTTCTTTAATTGTACAGATGCTTTTTATTTTAATCGTTTGGTTAAATCTGGAATTTGCTGTATCACTAAGATGAAGAGGATGATCTCTAACTAGGTGCCACTGAGCTGCCTTGCTGAACAGCCCGGTTAGAGTCACCATGTTGTGAATCGTGAAGTTCAAGAAACGAAACGGATTTTATAGACCTTTACAAATCTATCTTGATGTATCTATTCAAAAGATATTGGTGATAAACTTGGTCAGGTAGATATGTGTCTCTCTAGCCGACCTGATCAGCCAGAGCTACGGAGATTCTCCCAAATGTTTCGTCATGCTTTAACTGCGTTCGTCGTAATGTCTGGCAATGGCAACTGAGCTGTGAATACACCATGGCGACGTAGTCACGTGAAACATTGATATCAGGTCAAAGATTTCAGTCTATTTAAAGAGAAAACCTGTATTAAAGTTTGTTGAACATCTGAGTTGTCCTTTGGAAGTGAGCAAGTAACCAAGGTTGATTAGTAGACTAATTTTTAGTAGCCTAGCGTTGTTGTTTACAACCCATGCTGCTCAAGTCAAAAGCACCCGCATAATGATGTAGGCTGCCTGTTTCTGCATTCTTCACTGCATAATGTATTAGGCATATCCTACACTCGCCTGGATGAAAGCTTTGTATTTTGAGGAACAGAAGAAGAAGCCAGGCAAATTTCTTCACATGAAAATATCCAAATTTGCCTATCGAAGGTGATTGAGTATCAACCGTTACTTGATCAAATCATTCGCAAGTGTAGCATTATCATGTTTGAAAATGTAAACAGCAGTCATGATGCTTAATGCTCTTATGGTGCCGACGTTCATTTTGTCCACAGTTACCATCGCTAAACTCTACCTCTTCATCCTTTTTTACATCTATTTACTTCACGAAATTATACAATTGTACTATGTTATGTATTTTGTTCGAAGTTGATATTCTTACTAACCATAAACTTTCTTCAAAAAGATAAACTTACGGACGTCCATTGTGCACGCGCAAGCCATCATTTTGGCGCGATTAATTTGAATCAAGATTTGGTTAGAACTTGAACTTTAAACCATTTTAACATGTTCGACTCCACCACTGGCTTCGCTGGCAATGGAGGTCCAAGTTTATGCTGACAATCGCGTTCTGTTGGTAATTTGTTATGATCTTTCTCGGATACAAATTTTAATCTTTCAAAGAAATTAAGGAGAGGATTATTGTTATTGGGAAGTAAAATTTCATTCAGATCGACCGAAGGGACTCCAGCACGATCAATAGCGTGCTAAAGCTTGTTCCTCTGATAGCCGCACATCATTTCCTTCCAACATTTAGGACGCTTGTTTTTTCACAAATTCGTAAATTGACTATAATTCTGTAAAATCGTACGCAAGGCGATTCGAAGGCATAGGCATCTGTCATTGTTGATAACTGTAGACATGAAATAACATTACGTTGATCTACAATCGACATACGTTGGAAATGTCGAACTTCAATATTACCCAGCGGTTCCCGTACAGCGAAGACGATTCCCGCCTATTTCGTATATAACAACAGTGAGTATCGAACTCAGAAGCCAAGAAATATCTTTCGCTAACTTTCCTTCGAAACAATCTGCAATCCTCCGTGCGTGGATGGTTCTAGCGTGCGCAATCGAGGTCCGTAAGTTTATCTTTTTGAATAAAGTTTACGGTTACCGTAAGAATATCCACTTCGTAAGTTCGTATTTTATTTTATTTTTATTGAATGGGAATTGAATTAAACAAGCAAGCAAATCGTTCCCAGATGTGATTGTAAAAGCAAACACCAATGGAAAACAAATCAACTTTAATTGTCATTGTGTCACTAGACCCTTTTTGTCTTTGCTGACACGTCATAATTGGTCGTCTGGTTAGGACATCCCAGAATCTTACGAAATGGCCTACACACCTGAGTCTCTTTGATCAGACATCAACAAAGTTGTATTAATGTCACAAATCTCAGTGCAATGATAGATATGAATGTTAGCCAAAAGATAAGATGTCCAGGGGCGTATTTCAGTACCTAGGGAGTAAGGAGTAGGGTGTCATGTGCTTGATTAATGATTTTAGTAGCTTGCAAGTGAATCAGACATAGCACAAATCTTATTTCTTCACAAAAACACAGGCTTGATTGTGTGACAAAACAGAATCGGATGAACCTTCCTATGGTGTTAGCTAAACTTCTCGATTCCGGTTGCTATGAACTTTGCTTTGATTGAGATAAGTATCAGACCAATCCTGCAAGATATGTGGTTGTCAGGATATGTTTGTGCATTAGAAAACCTGTTTGAGATGGTGGCAGTGTCGAAACAAGTTGAGGTTGTTAAGTCATCTTTATTCCTAGTAGTGTACAGTATAATGGGCATATGCTACGCATTTCTCTGCAGGACCCTTCTGTTGCAAATGCAACGCGGAGTCAAGGAATTGAAGAATACAATCCATTTGCAGAGCAAGGCAATAAGCCTGCACCGATTCCTGGACCCCCTCCTCCAGCAGCGGTGAGGATTACTTGAACCATTGTAATGGGATCGAAGTCTTGTCTAAACGTGTTCTGTGTTTGGAAATTATCCTTGTACTTGTCGTCTTCTACTTTCTGTTTGTTTGTATTGACGGTGTTACTTGCCTGTTTTCGTTTTCAGACAAAGAGCGCAACACCAACAACATACGCACAACCAGCTACGATCGAGCCGACGCGGAATGATCCGCCACCTTCATACCCATCGTACAGTTCTCATGTAAGTCCTTTCAAATGAGAATTTGTGGGCAGTTGTACTCAGGTTATCCTCGGTGTGGCTTGACCACTGACCATGTATATGTATGAGTTATGGTTTAAAAGCTAACATAATTATTAAACTTTTCATTAGAGGCATGATTGGAAATCCAGACAAACAGACGTTGCTGTCGCTATTTCACTGCTAGCAAAGTTTTGAACATCCCATGTGATTGATCGAATCTTGAACAAGGAGAACTTCGTGAAAATAAAATGCTGGCTTCCCTCTGATTGGTTGACACCATTTGACTGACACTTTTGGTGAAAAAGCTGGAAATTTTTGAAAGAATGGTTCTTGGATTAGAAACATAAATAAATAATTGCTTATTTAATCGACAAAATAGTTCATGCAACATTAGGGCTCATGTTTTTCTGATGCGTTTTCATGTCTTCCTACATCCTGCGTGTTTTGATCCAAACATGCCTGGTCGTGTGGTAACATTTTATTCTGTTACCATAACGATTCCATGTTGTGACGTACAACTTGATCTTGATGTGATTGGAGTATACTTATACGGGCCAGTTGCAGCCTTTCTTGTACAATTACTGGCACTCTTTGAGCATATTGCTAGACTCCAACCCATTAATTTCTTTCTATTTGATTTTTTTTAAATGATTTCAATTGCTATCATGTGTAGCAGAGTAAGGCAGGAAATGAATAGACGTCGCATGCAGCCACTAGAAGCATTTACAAGTAGTGGTGACAAGTTAACAGTTGACGAGTGTGCTTCATTGATCTAGTCTAGACTGTGATGCTAGGAGATTTATTTGTTTCAATTTCATCAATGAGAGTGTCTTTTCTACCTCTAGGCGGAGCAAGAAAGCATGAAGAAGAGGCAAGATGTGAGTTCAATCTCTTGTGCTGCTAGCAACTCGACATCAGCTCACTATTATACTTTACGAGTTGTCTTTATAAAATGGGATAAAGGTGTTGTTCTTTAACAAAGGTAGCCCATGAACCCAAATAGCCAATTATGGCTTGTATATTGACAGTAACAAAACACATAACAAATAGACATGTTGGCTTCCTACAGTCAAAACCGGGAGATCTGATTATCAACAACACATCCTAGCTGCTAGATGGCGCTGACAGTGTGATGTTACATTTTCAGGAGCTGGAACGAAAGGCAGCGGATCTTGCCAAAAGGGAAGCAGAACTGAAGTCATTACAGCAACAAGGTAAAACAAGCCAAAGGCTCCCAATATATCTGCCATTATGAAACCATCTTCTATTCCCATTCGATGTTTGTTGTGATACTCTGGTGCCGCATCAAAACTGAAGTTGTATGTTTCCATTTTACAGTTGAAAGGCAAAACAACTTCCCGCCATTTCCCAAGATCTGCTGTGTTTCTCCTTGCTTCTTTCACGACATCAGTCTGGACATACCGATCGAGTCACAGAGAACATGTCGAATGCTGTTTTACCTATGGCAGTGTGAGTAAAGTTTTTTTGTCCAAAGTTGTCTTTGTACGTCTTACAGCTCAAAAGACAATTTAGTTTGCTAATGACAGTGTTGTTTGTTGTTGTTTTGCAGTGTACACCGCAACTCTCATGTATAACTTCATCTGCGCTCTTGCGTTGTTTGCATCGGGTGGCGACAGCGGTGCTGTAACATTTGGCGTATCACTACTTTATCTCTTCCTATTCATTCCTTGTTCCTTCGTCATGTGGTATCGTCCAGTGTACAAAGCCTTCAAGTAAGTAGATTGTGATCTTTTTGTCATGATCTGGAGTCAATAATTTACCAACCAATTTAGTCCAAGCTAAGCAATGAACAGGAAGTTAATTACAGAATAGGATTAGACGAGAAACTCACCCAGTTAACCGAAATCTAACTAATGTGAATCTGATTGACACATGGAGTGCTTAATTATTTGTATTTATTGTACTCTGAACCTTGATCTATTGTTCAATGTTGTTTAATTCTGTTGTTTTTTCCTAGGAATGACAGTTCCTTCAACTTCATGTTATTCTTCTTCTGTTTCTTCTTCCAATTGTGCTTTGGGGCGATCTACGCGCTGGGGATTCCAGGATTTGGCACATGGTAAGTGAAACAGATGTAGTACTTTATATAGTACTGCTTATATTATTATACTAGCTGGTCCCCGCTGCTAACGCAGCTGCGTCCAGCGTCGTTGCTTCGCATTTGGGTGGAGGTTAATTAGTCCAATAAAAATCACAGTTCTTTGTTTTAGCCCATAAAGCAGTGTCTCCTACCTGAACAGATCTTAAAATCAACTTAGAACATTGTAAATAGCTGGTCCTGCCTGCTACACAGCTTCAGCCAGATAAAGCATCAATCCAGCCATAGGTACGTATAGGCCTACAACTGGCCTCAAGCTAGGTATGCATGCAATGTTAGCCTACAGAAATTCCCCCCAAATCGACCATTTCTGCACTTTCATGTTGCAGGCTGCATACTTTTTTATACATGTGGCCGTGCATTATTGTAAAACTGTGTTAACGATGTGTAGTTAATATCAAGTGTGACAGATTGAACAACTGTTTGATGTCATAACTAACTTTCTTGCTTTGTTTTTCAGTGGTTGGATCAATGCTGCAAAAGAGCTTGACAGAAAGAACACTGGAGTTGCAGTTATGATGCTGATCTGTGGAGCCTTGTTCACCGTCGAAGTTGTTCTAGGTGTACTGCTGTTGAAGAAGGTATTGCAATGATTGAAATTTTGAATTTATGTGGGCAAGAATGGATGTGTCATCATGAGTTTTAACTCCATCAAGACCACACCACCCACTCACGTTGTAGATTTACAGTTGGACTTAACGACCACCTGTCTTAGGAGACTATCTTAAAGTGTTTCCTAAAGGGCTCAAACTAGACAGCTTACCTGTCTTAAGTGAAAACCTGTATTAAGTGACCAGTTACCACTATTTATTGGTCCCTTTAGACAGATTTCACTGCATCTGCGATGGTTTTTGCAGCAATTGTTGTTGTAATGTTCACCTGTGTTGACTCAGATAAGAAGACACAAATTTTCTTGTTGAAAATTCAAAACATTTCTTTAATACTCAAATGATCGCCATCAATAGTGTTAGACACCTCTGGCGTAAACTGATGGTGCAACATGAAACAGAGGCTACACACAACAAGCTGATTTGCTAATAATATACCAGTTATCACGTTATACAGTTAGCTTCTTGCTCTTTCTCTGCAGGTCCACAACTTCTATCGTCTGAGTGGTGCCAGTATGCAGAAGGCACAAGGCGAATTTGCCAGAGATGTCATGTCAAACAAGAATGTTCAAAATGCTGCCGCAGAAGCAGTGAAAACTGGCGTTCAGCAATCAGCCAACAACCGTTATTAAATCAACAGGAATCGGTTTCTATTGCCTGTATCTTGCTCTCCTACATAGTAACCCTACTGGTGACGCAACAAGGATCAATTTATGTGTATAGTCAAAGCAAGAAGTGTGGCGATAAATCAAAAGCAAGATCATTCACAACAGCACACTAGAACACTTTGGCAATGAATATTCACAATTTGTCAAATTTTGTAGATTCTGTGGTTTCTACAGAACACTATCCATTTTGGCCTGTATTTGATCTACATGCTGATAGCTACAGCTGGAAGTTAGCTGAATGATATTGCATAAATCAAATGTGTGCCCTGCTTTGTGTGTTTGAGGCTCCTGATTTGTGTTACAGTCAAAATTGACACCTCTACAGTAAGGACATCAGATAGAATTGAATTAGGAAAAATTCTCGAATCAGAACTATTGGAATGCATTCGCACCTGAAATATCAATTTGATGCAAATCTTGATAGACTATTGAAAAGATTTTTGTTACTCGCCTCATTATAGCGACCCGTCAACCTCACTTTTATCTCCAGTTGTTGTGTTAAAAAGCAATCCTACATGATGTTTTTGCTTGATTTCTGTCTTTTTCATCTACTTAATCAGATGCTACTGAGTTTTCCCTTCAGATTCGTGCAAATCTGTTTGTGGATGAGGTTCAGCTTCTTGAGAGTGAGGTCACCACGGGAAAAGCGCTATGTTTGCTGTTTCCATCATGTGATGCGTAACAGCCTTGTCGCCGCACTGTGTCGCTATAGCCTAGCGCTTCAGCCACAAGCCATTAAAAGCCAATCAACATCTGTTTCCATGAGGCGATGAGCATAGCGGCACAGCTGTTGCGCTTTATGAAAACATTAAATGACAATTGAAGACAATTTGCGAACAAGCAATTTACATCCCCTTCACAGTCTTTCTTGTCAAAGTTGAAACAGTACATTAAATTTTACAGAAAATTATCATCACAGTCAGAACTGAATTTTGACAAATAAACAAGACAAAGAACAGAAAGAAATGAAAGGGTTGGGGTTTACAGCAGAAACAAACTTCTTCGTTCTTTTTAAAAAACAATTAGTCAAATTTGTATCCCTGCTTGACGTTATTGAGTTCCTCAAATTCTTCCCCGCTCAACTTGTTCAACAACTGTGGTTTGTTGATCACACATCCGCGATCCTCATAGTCGTTACAGTAATCAAGTGTGTAACGAATGCACTTCAATGATGACTCGTCATGGTCGCAGTGCTTGTAATGGCATGGACTTTTCTTATTGCTATGATCAAATTCACAAACTTGTGACAGCCTGTCCTTCTTTGGCATGTCTTGAGGTAGAAGAGTGGGTTCCGAGGTGCGGAATAATTCCTGAGGGAAAACAACAAAAATAGTTTAGCAATCCATGTAAACAAACAACAACCTCGTCAGATATCTTAGATTCATCACCAATAAGGAATTGGTATACATAGTTCAAGAGAACATTGACCTGGTTGTGAAGCAAAAAATTGTTGCAACAATGTGAAAGTGAGATTAAAACTTTTATTAGAGACAGAAAAACAGTAGTTGCACTAGATAACTACTTCTGTAAGGTCCAGAGCAAACAACACCCTCATATACTATGTTAAGGAACTCGGTGTTGGTGCAGAACAAAATGCGATAACAACCAAGTAGCCAACGCAACTAAATTTGCATCAAAAGAGTTTGCAATAAAAAAGGACAAGCTTGTGTGTAGTTTTGAAGAATTTAGTATTCAAGCAAGGGTATTAACCGATATCTGAGTTGGAATATATAATTGTAGGGCCCAACAATCGTTAAATGGTGTGGCGGCATGAAAATGCTTGATCCCTGCTTGATTAATTTCCACAGAATAATGTCTCGCAGCTGAGTGCTGACCAACATTAGCTCCCACTGGCTTACCTCTTCACTGATGCCTCCATCACCAAAACTTTGCGGCGCACCCTCCACTTTGTCCGTTTCAAAATGATAACTACTCATTTTCACGCGTTGTTCACTACATCGGATGGACGGCAGGCTGTCGCTGACGTTCAAAACCCAATATTCATATTCGGCTAATGAACCAGCAAATGAATACTCTCCACCACCTGTCAACGTAACAGTAGAAAAATAACATCAAGCACTGATTATCGTGTACATATGATATACCAATAGTATATATCATGCATTATCCAAAAAACCCACGTAAGCATACGTACGCTTATCAAGCTTAAATGAATGTCTTTCTCCTTTCATGTCGCTGCTGACATGTTTCCAGAACGGTTTTGACTTCCACCACATGGCAACCGCCTGCTGCTTGCCACCCCTGAAGAGAAGTCATCAGAATGCAGTATCACTGACCTAAGATGAGCTGTAGGTCAATACGTCATAGCTAACGAGTCAAGCTGGGTTCGAATCATAGAGCAACCAAGTTGGCGCACAGTTTGCATCCATTTGAAACAATTTTGTAGTAGGCTATCAGCATATAGCATCTATCCAAAATGACACATTGTGAGTAAAGTAAATGTACACTTCTCAGTAGATTTGTCTAGTTCATAAAATACATCCCAGCTCCAGCAATACAAAGTTCACAATGAGCAACACAACCTGGCCTACTCACGTTGAATCGACTTGATGCCACCACATCTGGGGAATGTATATACAGTCACCCTCGTGTGTGTCGGCCAGCCAATAATGAACATCTTTGACGCGTGGATATTTGTCAAGATCCACTGCTTTTTGATTGATGGGTGACACACCAAGCAACCAAGACTCGTCAGCATAAAGATTTCGTGAATAGACAGGAGACACCAATTTGGTCTGAAGACAGAACAAACAATGAAATAAGTCACTCTAACAACAATATTGAAGAGTCCACACTGCACAGTCTATTCTTCTAAAGTCAAACCTGTATTAAAGGCCACATCTAAACAGCAGCCACAAGCGTATAAAGGCCACTCTTCATAACCCCAAAATGACACTTTCTATAGAAATCAACCTGGATAGAAAGGCCAGTAGGCCACCTGTCTATAAAAGTCATTTTCCTTAGGTCCCAAATGTGACCATTATAGACAGGTTTGAGGTTTCACTGTATATAATTAAACAAGAAAAATTATGATCAGAGAGACATTGGTTTAGAGATTCATTATCAGAACTATTGATAATTCTATAGTAATCAACGGGACATAATTTGGATCAGTGCTATAAGCATGGCATCCTATTCAAAAGCTTCTAGAGTGCCATATCGTATATTTATGAACATCAACAACAAAGTCACATGAAAGTTAGTCAACAGAGATCATTATTGTATGCTGCTGCACGAGACCACTTACCCTCTTGAAGCCTCGAATGACGCAAAGCAGATTTTCATCTGTGTCAATGTGAACTGTTGAGGATGTACCACCACTGCTATGCCAGTAATATGACACAAAGAAGAAACGATTAATCTCCTCACAGCGCAGGCAGAGAGGAAGGAGAATCTCTTCTCTCATTTCTGGTGTAACTTCATCGACCAAATAGCGGTTTCGCTGCTTGTATGTCTTCAGAAAGTTGGAAAACTTCTCATCTGGAGGAACATTGACTTTGTCATCGTCTTTCGTCTCCATGTGAAACGTGACATTGCCATATTTCTTAGCCAGATACTCGTCAGTCCAGAGTGTGTACGCTGGCCAGTTCTTGGCGCCACCTACAAATCAAAGGCAAACAATAAGCCTATCGACATACTCTAACAAGTCAAATGCATTGAGGAGTCACCTGCTTCTAAAGACAGCATCACCGATCCTCTCCTACCAATTATCGAAAGATACCGGTAACTGTTTAAACAACCCAAGCAATAACGGTCTGTGGATCAAGAACATGAACTGGGGAGTGAGGACAAATCCCTTCTACCGCACCTCAAAGATTAGCATCATTTTACAATTGTTCTGTGTTTCTTGGTAGCCCTACTAGTCGAGTGCGATGTAGGTCGAGACAAAACATAGCCAAAATTTGTTCTTCTTGAATCTGCAGGCATGCCTTGCTGTGATGACATCACCACATCCATCTTTGTTACCTTGCAATCTCTAACCTAACTGGTGGGGTTCAAACAGTTGCCTTAAACAATGTACAGTGACTGCTAAAATATCCCTAGCATGATTCGTTAAGCATGCGAGGGCACCATCTCCTTTGACTTAGGTATCAAAAATCCTAGAAACGGCCCCCGGAATTTATGCTAGTAAGTAGCTTTTCCTTATTTGCTGGTACAGTCAGACTAAACTCTTTTCTCATCGAATAATATCCCCACCCGCTGAATTCCACTGGTCATATTGGCACTGGAGGTTCCAGCCGCTTTGGGTGATAGGGAAGTGGGGCTAGTGGTCATGCCTATTTGAGGGACATCGGAACACCCTAGAATATTAATTGTCATGGTCAATGCATTCCGTATGGGATACAGTATTGCATACCCAAGGAAGTTGCGTGCAGCTATTATGGAGTTTTTGAGAGGCGGAAAATGTTGCCCATAATTTCTTGACAAAGTAAAATTTGCGAAGGTTCGCGCAACACAACGACATAAGCGGACAACAAAATGATTGCGGTGGTCACGAACANCAGGATCATCCACTGCAACCAGGTGCAAGTACAGTGGATTATCTGACGGACGCGCTCACAATTCCAACCCTAGAATATTAATCACAACACCCTAACATCGGAACACCCTAGAATATTAATTGTCATGGTCAATGCATTCCGTATGGGATACAGTATTGCATACCCAAGGAAGTTGCATGCAGCTATTATGGAGTTTTTGAGAGGCGGAAAATGTTGCCCATAATTTCTTGACAAAGTAAAATTTGCGAAGGTTCGCGCAACACAACGACATAAGCGGACAACAAAATGATTGCGGTGGTCACGAACAGTGTCAACGCTTTTCCTTCAGTGCCGTGATGTTTGCCATGACAACAGTATCATTGTTTCGGTTGCGCTGCTTTGATCATGCATTGTTGCTGAAGTTATGCTTTTGGATTATTTCAGAATCATCAACCATCCTTTTCATAACATTTCATTGTGTTCAATGTGATGTTCCCAATGGAACGATAAGGTTCGACACCAAGAGAAGAGACGTGTGGTAGAGTTGCTACTGCTACACAGCACGTTAGTCACACGATAGACAATATTACAGTGCGTT
>OFHS01004579.1:0-13602 GCA_900245855.1 Calvadosia cruxmelitensis
TTTCACAACTTTTTCGCCTTGATCCCGTTAATATTTCGAAAGTCGACTTTTTTTGAACCACCCTAATGTTGATAATCATATCTTGAAATAATTGAGTTTCTAGACTGAAGATGATAGCACTCACCTCTGACTGTGTAGACGTCATTTGCCATCTGCCCTCCAAGGCCATACTTGCATTTCCTCGACATGCCATATTTCCGATAATCTTCTTCGTGGTTTTTGATGGCAAAGCATTGTCCGCCTTTTTGCAAGGCAAAGTATTTGATGTTTTGCTTTCTTGCTACTTTGGCACAAACAGACACGGGATCCTGTCGTTTTTGATAGTCATCTTGTAACAGCGGATCTGTTTTCTCGATGCGACGGAACGCCCTGTCCTGCAGATCGGACCAGCAACCGAGACTGATGACGGAACCTTGAAACGGAAATAAGAAAAATATCTAATTAAATGATTAATTTATGGTAGTGATGACAGCAAGCACGAGCAGTTACTGCATCACAAATAATTGCTGGACAGGGGGGTGCCTGGTTGAAATGCAGCAAAGGAGGGGTATCCTTCTGTCCTTCTGTTATAACAAGTGACCAGGTGCAGTCTCAATGCATTTTGGGATTCATGCTAGTTGACCTCTGCCCCAAATGACGACACCACAAAATTGCTTAGTTTGAAGTGCATTTGACCGTACTCTTGTTAATGATGGTCAATTTCAAGGATTGTTCTTGGCTGTCAAAATTTTCGATTTCCGCTTAAAAGCACGTGATTGCATTGGCTCGAATCCCAAAATGCATCAGGACTTCACTTGGTTAATTAGGATATTTATTGACATCGTCCCTCCCGATTCAAAATCTTTGAGCTTGATTTTCATTGACTTCCTTTCCATGAAAATAAAATTGCTGCTGAAATAGAGAGCTCTGCTGGTTGCTGCTATCAATAATATTAGCACCTTAAATTACGACTATCATTGTGTTTACCGTCATCGAATAGTTTGTAGACACTGTTTGCGAATGGTCCTCCTTTTCCGCCCTTGCAAGCTGTCGATCCACCGTATCGTTTGTATGAGACTGCCGCGTCAGAGCCACTGAAACACGCACCACCATTCTGGATGGCGAACACTGCAAAAAGACGAAAAAAACACGATAAATGTGTACAAAATATACCAGACGAGTTACGAATTTAACATGAGATTGATAAATCGATATTGAATTATGTGGGCTATGAAACTTATAATTAGGCTAATAGGAATTTGAAAATTATCGTGAAAATGAATTAGCTACAATTGTAGAAGAATAGCATAATATTATCGTATTTATCAAAGTCATCATTGTTGTGATCCTATCCACGGCGCCATGTTGTGTTCGTTATGCTCTCTGTGTAATAGTCTTAATAGAGCTAGATCAGAGCTTCTAATAGGCCGATCTCCGAGATGAATACACTGTCAACAGCCAGTCGATAACTGTCAGGAATGAATCTAATATCAATACAGATTAACTCTTTACAAAGTAACTAGAATGAGAGTATGTACATGGAAAGGAGGATTATATTTAGCTCTCCACAAACAATCATATACAGTTGTTTTCACGGCTACTTCCAACCATCTAAGCTGGAAAATGTAACCTAGACCATCTATACACTTCCAGTGAAATACTGAAGTTATAACTCACCTTTATAGCCCAGTTTCTGAGTGACAGTAGCACAATCGTTCACAGGATCTTCTCTTGTCTTATACGGACCGCTGATCAAAGGGTCGGTTCCTTCGAGCAGCGGCATGGCAAAGGCGGACATGTCGAAGTCTCTCCAACAGCCCTCGTAGTCATACGAATTGGTATCTGGAAAACAGACAGAACACGGGTAATCAAAGGAACTAATAGTCACCAAGAAAGCGTCTATACAATGGTTTATTTGTCGTTTTTGAGACGATACGAGATTGTAGGTTCTCTATAACGCCATGGTTTTCTCATTTTGAAGAAAAGGCGAGAAAACAAAACGTTATTTTGCATTGAAGTTAGAAAGGTGCCCTTCTATCATAGCCTCGTTTTATCCGAGCCTCGTGATTACAGCAACAGATAAGAAAAATGTTCTAATGACACGCTGTACTCATCCATACTACCTCTCAATAAGAACTAAGGCTATTGAATTGAGCCGAATTCTTCTCATTGACCACTGTGGCTCTTTCAGATGTAACGCTACTTCATTTCTTGTATCTTACAAAATAAGAGAAAAAAGTATAATTCAGTGGGGCTTACCATCTCCAAGACCTTCCTTTGGCGGATTCCAATTCACATACGTCACAGTAGGGGTATAGAAACGAGACACGGCCGGCTTCAACGAACATGAGTCATAGCTTTTGCACTTGACAAGGAAACACGTCTTGCGAATCACGAAAGCGAGGTTACATCCGTCGTCACGACAACAGTAATCGAGGCATTTCTGCGCATCGAAGACCTTGCCTTTATCAACGAACTCGCCAGCATTGATACCTCCTTTCAGAGTGACGTCTTTGAAAGTCTTTGATGGACGAAGTGCCGTGCAAGACTTAGGCTGCATCCCTGATTTAGCAATACCTTTTGTATTGCTCTCAGCAACTGACAAGAATAAACAGACAGTGTTGGTCAGCTAAAAGCAATTCAAACAACCAACAGACAAGACTGCAAGCAAACGCAGTTTCACATCAAATCTTCATTCGCCGCCAGATAGCTACAGACAAGTTGACTGCAAGCGACCCCATAGAGGTTGCTTTCAATAGTGGATACTCGTAACAATATGAGTGATCTGCACCTTGTTGAATATAACTAAGGGAATAACGATTAACGAGCCGCTATGAACTTATGTCCAGGATATATAGTCCTTTTCTCAGTCGACGACAAGACTGAAGCTCCTTAACTTGTAAAGGAGGAGTTCATTCTGCTCCATCTTCTTCACAAGGAGAAAAGCTGCCCACTTTAGTTTATTTAATTTGCATTTTCTATCCTTACGAAATGCGGATATCTTTGACTTTGCACATGAAAACATTATCTGGCTGCATGATTGAATGCAAGGCAACGTATAAGACAGTAAAGCATTACCTTTGTGCACGAGTCTGCTTCGATGAACGTAAGCAATGGTCGGGTTGTAGCTGGACGGCTTTGCTGCTTTCATGGCACACAAAACAGGATCGGTGCATTGCAGATTGAAACAAGTGCCTTTGACCATGAACGCTGCATCGCAAGTGGCATCATCGCAACAGGCAGACAGGCATCGATGGAAGTCAGGAACAGTGCCGCGAGATGTAAAGTTTCCAGCTTTTATCCCACCAACTAAAGTCACGTTGTGGTAGGTCTTTGAGTTGTCACATGAGCTCGGTGTATCTGGCTCTGCTCCAGATCCCTTGGCAGTGTCGTCTGCAACATTGGCTGTTTGAACAGGAGGAGCTGTTTGAAAAGACAGACGGAAGCCATTTAAATTATGAACGAATGCACATTCATATAATGACCTAACGACGGGCCCTTTTGGCGATGAAGCCAAAGAATTAATACACAGTGTAGGGGGAAACGTTATCGACGCCACACGAGAAACAAGGTCAAGGGCTTACTTCATTCAAAGATTAAGCATCACAATACAGAGGGGTAATGCTAAAAGAATTCTTGGCACCCTCAGTGCTGGGGAAAAATTGCAAAAAAATTTATTTGTAAATATCATAGGCTAATTTATTTTTAGTAATATTGTATATTTTAGCGATTTTAGCATTTAAATTTATTAGGCAGAACATGACTGCGATTTTATTGTATTGTAGACTCATAATACTGGAAATGTCGTTTTAATGCTATGTTGTTTTCGAAATATATTTTTAATGTCCTATCTTCGCAACGAATATTATTCAACTACGCAGTAGATCACACAATCCTTGCAGCAAACCTTCTTTCAGAAATTGAACTACAGAAGAGCAAACTTTGATTACTTCTTGCTATGATTTATCACTGATATGTTTGCCTGCTTGATTGATTGATTGATTGATTGATTGATTGATTGATTGATTGATTGATTGATTGATTGATTGATTGATTGATTGAAGTATATTTCAGACACAAACACATTGTCATAATAGGCATTTACATATTGGTTTTATAAGTACATAGATTATTTAGTAACTCGTATCTTTCTTAATTTCAAATCACGCTTCTTTGCTTATAAATTTGATAATAGCTTAAATGTGACAGCGTTTGAAAGCTAAATTATATTGGCATGATTTAGAAAATAATCTCACATCAACAACTAGTTTAATGTTAATTATTCAAAATTGATTCTTTATTGTCAAACCCACCAAGATCGCTCCTTGCTACCAAGGCAACTGTCGGGAAGAGCGTTGAAGCACGAGCTGGTCTGGGTCGACACAAGTCCTTGCTGAAGCACGCCACGCTATAACAATATCCATCGATCATGAAACCCATGTCGCAGTTGGTCTTGGCACAACACCTGTGAAACAATACAATAAACGCAACATATTAGAGAGAAATCTATAAATAAGGTCAAACATTATAGTATATATAGTTGGTGTCTGTCTGTTTTTTTTTGTCATTGTGTTTGTTTCTTTGCTGAACAAGAAAGCAACAGAAATCTCAGTACCGATGCGTATCCAGTGAAACCTGTCTATAATGGTCACCTTTGGAACCTGAGGAAAATGACCGCTATATAGACAGGTGGCCTTTCTGTCCAGGTTGATTCTATAGAAAGTGTCATTTTGGGGTTATGAAGAGTAGCCTTTATACACAGGTGGATGCTCGGTCGTTAATACATGTTTGACTGTATTCTCATGTCGACCCTGGAATCAGATGTGTGGTTTTGAGCTGAAATAATTGAAATTGACCGTGTTAAAAGCGAACTACCTAGTCTGGTAACGACTGTTACTTGCTTCACAGGTTTCGTCCGCATAAACCGTGATATCATTGCACTGTAATTTTTCAGCTCGTCACGAGATTCGCATCGAGCAAGATGTGCATTTTCTCTGAGCGGCTCAACAAACACGATTTCTAGTAGACTGTCAAGTCCTAAAAGAGTATGAATGAATGTGTTTCAAGCAAATGGATTTCTGGCCACTCTACACAAGACTACTCAGCTCCATGAAAAAACAGAACTTGTATCTGATTGGATAATCTGAATAAATGATGATGATGAAGACAGCGGTCGAACTGTACCCCGAAAATTCGAAATCCAGTGGGAATTATAATCTTGCTCAGTTATTGCTTCTGTGAAAAATGCATTTCTTGACAGCTAAGTCACATTGCTCTGTGATATGTTCTACAAATTATATTAAGCGTCGCGACACTTTCCTCTCTTTCTTATATTCCAGTGAATTTAATTTGAATTTAAATAAAATTTCGGTAATTTGTAATCTCAATTAATTGTCGATAAAAGGAAAGATAGCAGAGTTCTCAATCCCTTTCTATCTTGATGAGAGAGACTCCCTATTTTGAGGATCCAGCCCCGCAATCCCGCATTCCATACTTTGCAGTTTGTCTCTCTATAAAACTATCGTCATTCAGTTGTGAATATCTCTTAATTTTGGTATGAAATATAACAAGTTGTTGCCATCATAAGATACTGGTTATATATTTTGATTTCCATTTCCTTTGGTCGATCTAAGCCAGGCTGCTAGGAAGAAGGGTCGAATTGACAACAAAATTGTTTAATATCCAATACAATGGCTAAAGACGCAGACATCAATCAAGTGACAGTTCTGGGAACGACCTCAAGGATTTTAAATTTTGAATAGGATAATTTTCAAACTCTTCGTATAGACGTATGCCCTGGAATGTGGTCATTTACCCCCTTAGTATGGGGGCGTTGGCATGTTTGGGTTCCAAGAAATGCGTTCTCTGTGTTCGCTTGCGGTTTAGATTCATATGATGCTCCCTGTTTGAGACAACGGTAGATCGAGAGCTCTGAACTAGGCAAGCTAGATAGATAGATATTAAGCCAGATAAATTCAACTGATGAAGTGGCAATAACTTATAATAAGCAGACATGTATGAATTTTACTTGTGTCGGTGTGGTTTAGCGAATAGTATGTGTGGATGCCAGTCAAACCTACCGGGTTCGGCTCCCGGCCCAGTCGACACAATTGTATTCGTTATGTCTTCTGTGATTTTGATTGTCGAGGGCCCCAAGGGAAACAAACAATTGTCTTCTTGGGCTACCCTCGTTAAATAAACTGACATTTACATTTACCTGTTTGCGCAGTCACTGGCGTCATCGACTTTTCCGATCTCTGTGAAATTTCCAGCCTTTGCGCCACCAACTAACGTCACATTGACCAAAGCCTTACTCAAAGCACACTGATCCGTCGCCAGAGTTTTCTTAGCGCTGAGTTTGTTTTCTAAAAGGAAAGGAAATTCAATAAAATAGAAATTTATACTTTTTCATGTTGAAATAGTATCATTGTATAGCGGACGGCTGTAAATTAATTTCATTAAAAATAATGTAAATTCATATGTTAAAGACTAATCGCTAAATAATATTTAAAATGCGCACGAGCAATAGCGAATGCTCCCCTAACTCCAAGATCGTCCCAGCAAACACAAGACGTCGTAGGACGTCCCATGGACGTCTTTACGACGTTAGGACGTCGCTGGTACGTCTTGAAGACGTCTTGTGTTTACTGGGGTAGTAATTGTCTTACGGACAATTCATGAAAATTTCTCTATATTGAGAGTAGTTTTTCTAGCGTTGTGATAAATTGCGTAGACAGTGTAAATTTTGGGGCGTGAGATTTCAATATAGCTTGTTCCATCGCGGAACCCCCTTTAGTTAGTGTCAAGGTTGGTTAGCTCATTACGAAGATTTCTTAAAGTCAATTTCCTTCATGTTTCACAAAACGTTTTAAGCATATTTTTGCAGTCCATTTTCACTGGTTATGACGTACAGTAGGGTTGAATAAAATGACATAGCAGGTGTGTAAGAAATGTAAGCGAGATTCAGGTGAATTCCTTTTATTTTCGGAAAAAGTCCTGCCCGTTTTTGACAGGAGTTCACTTCGATTCCAAGAAAGTTCGAAAGCTAATCAGCCGTGAAATGACGACAGGTGTTTTGTCTGGAATTCAAATCATGCCTCTCAGCCAATCAGATTGCGATAACCTTGATTCTATTTTCTATTTCAGATTCTATGTGGAAATAGATAAAAAGATTTTAATATACTTAACCTGTTGGTTTGGACGAGATTTTATCTTACTTAGCTAGCGAAATTTTTAGGCCAATTTAATTGTAATTAGTACTAAGTAAATTGTATGTTAACTGAATTAGATATGAATTATTTTAAATATTCATAAATTTATTTTACGTAGTACACAATTCTAGGAAAAATTATTTAAATTGTATGTGACATTCTTATCATTATGTTGAACAAATAAATTAGCGAGGGTTCTATGTATACAGTACAGTACCTTGGTAATATTCTATGTGTACAGTTCTATGTGTACAGTACCTTGGTAATATTGAATGCAACTTTTACATGGACACTGTTAATTTCACTTTAAAGTCATAGCATATCAATGTGTGAATAAATTATTTATTGTTGCATGTGGCGATGCGGATTATCGGTTTAATCGTCAACTAACTTAATATGCTGATGGAACAAAATAAAGCTACTGTATGTCGTACTAGTAATTGAGATAAAAGTACCTAGCTGTCAATTATTTGTCAATTAATCGTGACATCATGACATCATTAATTAATTACAACTGCTTTCTCATAAACACACCTCTCTCGTAAACGATTTTGAATTTCTCCCCTTCATTATTTCCTTGTGACGTGTATTTTATCCACATCCGGTGGCCGTGTGATTCGATCGTTCTTGGTTTCTCAGAGCCGCAGTAACTACCAATCAGAGCGTCGTGTTGGCCATCGCGCACCTCCAAAGTGGACTGGGAACAATCACCGTCTCCACCCAAATCAAACTCTTTCACGTTCAACGAAATGACCTCTCCGGGTTTCCCTTCGATTTCCCAGATACATAACATGGGGCCTTTATGGGTCAATGGGAAGTCCGGGGTAACAAGAAGACCTTTCTCTGCCGTCAGGGTGGTGCCACAGTCTAAGGAAGAAAAGAGAGGCTCTGTTATTAATAAATTGAAATCAGTTAAAATTACATCAAGGTAAAAGAATCGAGATAAATTCTTTTCTAGCTAAGAAGAATAGATGATCATTCAGCGAGGGAATCTTTTTTCTTGGCATCTTCGCCGAAAATAAAAAATTAATTTACTTTAATTAATTTGTTAGTATTTGACAATAGCTTACCAGGTCTTCTTTCCTATTTAGTACCTTAATTACAATCAATATGTGAACAGGGAAAGGGATAGGGCAACGCGAGAGGGATCCGCTGACTGAAAAAAGCTTTAATTAATTTTAATCAGAATAAAATGACAAAGATGATTCTTTAAATATTTACTGTTATAAATTACCTTTTAATTCATTCATTACATTATCACTGGAAAGAGTCAATTCAAATGCAGTACGCTCAATGTCATTTGATCTCTTTTCCATTATCATATTATATTTTCAATCTACTATAGGAATCCAGATGACTTGTAAGGACTGATATGTCAATTCGGGAAGTAGCTACAATCCAGAGTTTCTGAAATTGACACTTTATCTTTCGAACGCGCAGAATTCAATTTGAACTGTGCTTTCGCTATATACGGGGTTGTTTTGAGGAATGGGTCTGTGAAATGAAATTAGAACGCTGATCTATTAAGGCTAAGATTCATTATCTATCGCCAATTTGAAGTTGTATTTTGAAGCATACCAGACCATTGTGGAAAGTAAACGTTTCCTGCGATATTCCCGAAAAGTTGTCAAGATATATTTTGATGCTTTTCATGCGAGATTTTCTTATATTACTCAATTTTGATTTTACTGAGATTCGGTAAGCTAACAATGTTATTACGAAATTGTAATAAATTTATGAGTACCAGTAGACATTGGTTTAAATTACCAATAAACCAAGTGCAGTCCTGATGCATTTTGGGATCTAAGCAACTACAGTCACGTGTTTATGAGCTGGAATCGACAATTTTGAAAGCCAAGAAAAATCCTTGAAATCGACCATCACAAAACAGAGTACGATTGAATGCGCTTTAAACAAAGCCATTTGGTGGGGTCATCAGAGGTCAATTATAGCATGAATCTTAAAAAGCGTTCGGTCTGCACTTGGTCAATTGCATTTTATTCTCACAGTATGTTTTGAAGTCACACGCGACTGCCAAATCAGCCACTTTATCTTCTGAGAGAGCTTCATCAAAGATCTTGAATTCGTCGATGTAACCATTCAGGAATCGTCCATCTTTATGTCTCCCGACCCCCGCTTTAGCATCCCAGTCTTGCGAGATTAGACCTTGACCATTACCCAGACCTCTAAGAGATCCATTGACGTAAATCTTGGCTAGTTGGAACGAAGCATCGTAGGTAGCAACGAGGCTGTGCCATAACTTAGGCGAGACAACGGAAGAGTCTGCAAAATGACAAGCAAGTAATTTATAGTTAATACTGAATGTTAACGTACAATGATGAGTGTCAATAAAGAAATCTTAACATTCAAGAATAAATCATGTTTTATCATGGTCGAACTTCAAGAACCACAAGCGAGATACCAAGGCAGCTTGTCCACATGCGTATTGCATCGGCGAATATATCACTTCAGTATTCTGAGAAAGTCGTGCTCTACAAACGACTGAATTTCTTTATGACATCCAAGAGGTCATTCTCCAGAAAAGACCGAGATCATTATACTTTGTGCTCTTTCTGGGAGTTGAAACACCTACCTGTTGTGACGTTGAATATGACCTCCCCTGTCTCGTTCCGATGAAACCATCTAACAACCCCATTGACGATCTCGAAGTGAAACTGTCCTTGTTGATGCATGGAATGGCCTCCGATGGTATCAAATATCGAATGCGTTCCATTGGTGTCATCCAAGGCCAACCAGGCAGACACAGTGATGGCATCTCTCGGCTTCTGTCGCATACTCTTGCCATCCAGTTGCATATCTCCTCCGCGTTGAAGCGCTGCTGCATGTCGACATGAACTATGCGTATCGTAAACTCCTGCACCGTGATCAAGGAATCCATTGTTGCCGAATGGAGATTGATCGAGGACTGTATCTTCGTCCATCTTCTCAAACGTCAAGTCTTCAACCAATCCTGTGTGTACAGCAGGGATGGCTGATCGGCCAGAGATCGTTCCGGTGTGGTCTAAAGCATGTAGGCAGACAGAGAATTTCGTAAAAACAACGCATACAGTCAAACCTGTATTAGCGGCTACCTCTACAGAGCAGTCACTTGTATATAAATGACACTCTTCACAACCGCAGAATGACACTTTCTATAGAAATCAACCTGGACAGAAAGGCCATCTGTCTATAAAGGTCATATCTTCTCAAGTCACAAAAGTGACCGTTATAGACAGGTTTCACTGTACATTCGAACCCGACCAACAGAAATCCGATCAAACTAGTAATTTATCGTATTAAGTTATTATTCGTTTAAAACGTTGCAATTCAATTTTGAGACAGTAATATAATACGTAGTGGACAAATACACCACTTCTCAGGAGGATACATACAGTACATTATAACGATATGCTGCTTGTCCCACGACAAAGAGAGATACCAGAGTTCCAAGGAGCAAATAAAGAAGGCTATGATCGTTGGTATCAGAGCTCTATGTGTATGTGTGTGTGTGTGTACAATTTATTTGGTTTCGTATATGAAATGAGCAATCATGCTCGTTTACATTAAAACGAAATATTAAGTGAAATAAATTTAGATAAGTAAGGTAAATATTAATACAGGCTGGTAAATAATATGAACGGATATAAATAATATACTGTAGCAGTATAAATAATAATGCAATACAAAAGCAATTAACAAAATTAATGAAATAACCAGAAGGTCTATTCTACTTTAAAGGTATAATAAAAGTTATTTCAATTCAACTTTTGGCAGAGTCTCCCTTCTTTATCCAGTTGGATAAGCCATTTAAGTGTTTCCTCCTTAAAAGACCTGCCACTTAATAAAATTTCTGTGTCGTGAGACGAAGCCTTATGCACACTTTAAATTTAAATTTCTCGCAGCGAAAACATTAAGAATGGAATACAATTACAGATAACTCACCGGAAACAGAATTATTGTACAATTCCAGCTTCAAACATGGCGCATCTCCTTGCCAGTTGATTGGTAGAAATCTGACATACTTCGCTGTGATTGGCTGCTTGAGTATGAGGAAAGTCGAGTCCTTTGAATCAATATTTGCAGGGAATACCTATTGAACAACAGGAAGATCAGTTTAAGGAATTAATTTTTTCAGATTTGTTTATATATCACTTCTCAAATCAGCAAAGCAGCTACTACAATTACTTCAAATGCTCTATCATAATCTGATTTAGCCTAATTTATATATTCGATCATATTACTATTTTCTAGCTATTAATATGCTGAATTATGTGTCTTCTTGATTGTTATAATTAATTACAGTTTTTACTTGTAATCGTTGAAATATAATTATGGTACATTTGATGCATAATAGATTTATAAAGGTTATCAGAATTGAAATCCTACATTTCAATGTAAAACAGTTTATCAAGTGACTGGCAACAGGATTACATCAACCCATTTTAAATCTGAATGAAAGCGTTGTGGATATGATGGAGTATATGATAGCCCTCAAATAATTTAACCATCAATTAGAAACAAATGTGTAATATTATCGGTAAGCAACCTAATGATGAAGGATTACCAAGAGTTATGAGAAATAGGAAAACATATTTCTGAGGTATGCATACTTACGGATGTAAATTTGTATTTGTATGTAAGTGCAATTAATTACAATTTTCATTTAAAGAGGCAGAGTGCTCAAATGTGAGCTTGACCTTATTATCAAAAGAAGAAGAAGAACTGGTGACTAGTGACGTCAGTCGGATACTGACGTCACTGGTTTACAATTATACATAGCAAAATTAAACGTATTCGACAGAAATTGAAGCGATTGTTCACCTTCTCTTTTCCGTGCTCCTTGTATGTCTGCCATTGGCCACCATTATGGCTGCTAGCGATTTTGAATCGTTTTGTCCAGCCTGCCTCGTTTCCTTTTGTAGCTACGCGGCAAACCGTTCGTACTGCACCCAGATCGACTTGTAAGAACTGTGGAGCTCCCGCATGTTTCTTGTCGGCACACCAGCCTAGAAAATAGGTTAACATTTAGTTCACTCAATCATGGCAAGGCCGGTGTTATCTCTACTGAAAGATCAGAACATTGGTACCACATTTATTATTATACTATTTCTTAGCATGAAACTCTATTTTCTTCTTCAAAGACAAATTTCGTTCATACAGAATCGCTTCTTATAGCAATTATTTAAAAAGGAGATTCTTATCTTAAACAACATCTGTCCAAGGCAATAAAATTGGAACTGCGATGAATTAACATTGTAAAATAGCAGATATTGCATTTTGAAACCAGATTAAACTTGATTACGTGGTCACGTATGGAACAAAAATCGAAAAGTGGTCCCTAAAGACAGGTGGTCGCAAACTACAAGATATGTGGCACTGGTTGCGAATGCAGAGGACCACTGGCATACCCTTTGAGTACAATATTGATCAATAAAATCGGTCAATAATTTGATCAACAAAATCGATAAATAATACATATGATGTGAATAAGTATTCAATGTGCGGAAAGTCGAAGAATTTAACGCCATACTCCCTCTTTAAGTTAACGTTTGCTCAGCATCAATTTGTGAACAGAGTTATTCCTAGGCGGAACGGACTACCGGAGATTTCTGTGACGGCAACATCAATTCAAAAATTCAAACAAACTTTAGAACTGATGTCCAGATGTCTTGTATACTAGTAACATGTGTATAATATTTTCTCCTTTATTTTGCATTTATACTTTGGTTTTATTAAGTGGAAGTTATTCTTCCCATTATTTGCCTGTCAAAATGTTTGACAAATAAACATACATAATGTACAGAATTTGATCAATAGAATCATTAATAAAATGTTTTAATCTGGAAACGAACTTGAGTGACACTGTCTTTGATAGCATAAGTGTATGTTAATTCCATTCAAAGATACTTACAGTGCAATCGATATGAAAATCCTAATACAGTTCTAATTACCTTTGCTGTTGTCAGATAGCCTCGCTTGAGATGCAGGATGTCCACCAGAATGAGACGATGCGATAAAATTCTCGTTAGAAAGAAATTTGGAGCCAAGTCCTAAAGGTTGCCAGCAACCTAGAACAATAGCAGTTCAAGTTGAAAGATATCACGTGCCCAAAGACAGTTTCAACCCCGGTAAATCATCTTGAATTGAGTAGTTGATGTAGCCACTAGCAGGCCGTTGATTAATCACGGTACAAGAGAATGCCTGAACATCAGGTTTTTCTATTGACTTCATATGCTTCTGTCAACCCATCACTGATGCGCTCTGCCAGAGGAAACTGTAAATTCTAAATCAATAGTATCTTTTAAGTCTAAACTGTAGCCAGCTGCACGTAGCTACATATATTTGGTCATGCTGTTGTAAATCATATATTGAACGAATACAGCGTGGTATTCAAAATTGGGCAGCAAAAATT